>JAABKJ010075445.1:190214885-190321716 GCA_011634705.1 Andricus grossulariae | reverse complement strand
GCAATTCGGTAGAAAATTCTACTATTTCTTTAAAAATTAAACTATTTGGTTGAAAATTAACTTTTTTTTTTAAAATTCGTATTTTCGAGTTGAAAATTGAATTGTTTTGTAAAAGTTGGTTTTTTGTTTCGTTTGAAAATTCAACTATCTGTTTCAAAATTAACTTTTTTATATAAAAATTAATATTTTCGATGAAAATTAATTTTATTGATGAAAATGTATATTGTTTGGTTAAAAATTCAACTGTTTTTCAGAAGATTTAACTATTTTGGTAGAAAATTCGACTATTTTGTTGACAATTAACTTTTTGATTCAGAAGTGATAATTTCGGTTTGAATGTTTTGTAGAATTTTCGTATTTTTGAGTCGAAAATGTAACAATTTGGTACAATTTATTTCAATTGAAAATAAATATGATCGATTAACTATATATTTCATCATTGAAAAAAGTGAAAATTCATTTTATTCTGTTAAAAAAATGGTTGAACAAAATTAAAAGTGTTTAAACAATTATGAGTGAGCAATGAAAAGTATTAAAATACTAGCAGCTAATAAAATCGGTTGAAAAATTTGCAAAAAACTGCACTTTTCTGATTTATTCCAGTCAAAAGTTACATTTCAACAATAAACAAATGTTGAAATAATTAACAACAAAGAGAATCTACCATATTGATTTTTAACATGCCTTATTAGTTTTTTTTATTGTGAAGATACTAATTATTTGCGATCAAACGTGAAGAAATAATTGCTTAAGCAAATGAGAATTACTTGAAAAATTAATTGTAAATAAAAAATACCCGACTCGACCCGAAAACTTGCCTTCAATTTAAAAATGTGAAAAATTTGAAGTAATTTATGATATTGTAATCTTGATACACACGTAATGTAATGTTGCGGAAGAAAGTAACAAAACATCGAATTTGTACAGGCACGGAGAATCGAACCCTAACCGCCAAGCTCTAATTACCGGTACTCTAATTTTTACTAACAATCGTATTATAAAATTGTTCTCAAATCCCAAACATTTTACAGGAAAAAACAAAGTCGAATGACCCAAAGTTGGAATTCCTACATTCCAAATAAATTGAAATAAATGGCCAACAATATTTGTAAATCTGTTATTCAATTCCCTGAAATTTTATAAAATTTTATGCTCTTCCCTAAAATCCGAAAAAATATATTTGAGCTGCCTTAAGAGCTTTCAAAATTTCTTAAAATTTTCAAATATTTTCTGGTAAACCCCGCCTTTTTTATTCTTCCAAAATATTTTTGAAAAGTTTCTGCAAATATAAGGAAGGCATCTTGTCAGCATCATGCTGGCTAAACCATTTTTGTGGTCAGGAGAATTTTTTTTCCTACAAATGTAATTTTTGAATTTTTCGCGTAAACTATGAAAGATGTCGCATAAGAAAAAGTGACATTTTTCATAGAACCTTTTTAGACGTTCAAACTTTTATCTTAACATTTTTTCGTCTCTGTGACTGTTTCCAAGAAAAAGTAGAGAATTTGATTATAAGAAAAAAGGATTCTCCTGGCTACAAAAGTGACTTAGCAAGCATCAAACTTACAAGATATATTCATTAACAAAGTAAAAGTTGAAAAAAGTAGCCAAAATATTTAAAGGTTTGTTTTTTGACAAACTAAGCACAACATTGAAAGACGCATAACTTCTTGGAAAAAATTTTGTTCGCAAATCATAAAAATACGTATCTCCTAATTTCCTCTGAAAAACAACAGATTTCATTCACGAGAGATTCTGCTAGTTCAAGTGTATGACTCTGCCTGATTTGAAATGGATACGGTCTTTACAATTGCAACATTTTTTTCGAATTCCTCATTATCATTCAAATCCTTGCAAATCCCGTGGAGTCTTTCAAAATATATCAACAACTTATAATTTATGTAAAATCGTTTCATATGTTCCGAAATTTTCAGAAAATCTCTAAAACCACATGCAATTTCTCAAATCACTCAATATTTTTCAAATCTTCGGAAATTAATTTTTTTCGGAAATTTATTTTTTAAATCTCTTTAAAATGCCTTCAAATCTTTTGAAATACCCTAAAATATTTCAATCCTTTCACATCCGAGTATAAATTATTACTATAACTAGCAATTATGATTAGTAATTGTTGAATTTTAAACGTTTAAATTTTAAGTGATGTAATTACAAAGTCAAAATTCTTTATTTCAAATGCTATCAATTTGAAATCATCCAAGCATTCAAAATAGTTTTATACGATTGAAAAATTGATTAAGTGAGACAAGTAAGAGAATTGAGGTTAACATTTTCAAATTGAACCCAGAAGGATGAAACAATTCTTTATTTTTGGACTTTGAAATTTCTAGAATCAGGTAATCAATATCTAATTATATATTTTTCATATATCAATATTTTTAACCAAATTCTTCAACTTTGAATGCAAAAATATTAATTTTCAACAAAAATGCAGATTTCCAACCATGTGGTTGAACGTCTAACCAAAAAACGAATTTGTGATAAAATCTTTGAATTTTTAATTATAAAGAATGTCTTTCTGACAAAATATTTAAGTTTTCAACCAAATAATAAAATTTTTAACAAAAAAGATGATTTTTCAACCAAAAATATAATAGTAGATTCTTCAGCCAAAAATATTAATTTTTCAATTAAAATGACGAATCTTCAACTAGAATGATTTAATTTTCAGTCAAGAAAAATTAATTTTTATTCAAAAAAGAAAAAAATTGTCAATGAAATAGTTAAATTTTCCATTAAAAAAGGTGGATTTTCAACCGAGAATATTAATTTTCTACCAAAACGGTTAATTTTTCAACCAGGAAAGATTTCTCAGATAAGAAAGCATTTTTTTAACCAAATTGTACAATTTTGAACCCAATAATGTGAGTTTTCGATAAAAATGTTGATTTCCAACCAAATAGTTGAATTTCACCAAAAACGAATTTTCAATAACAAATTAGTTACTTTTGCAACCAAAAAGAATGATCTTTCAACCAGAAATATTTGGATTTCCAATCAAACAGATAAATTTTCAACTGCAATGATAAATCTTCAACTGGAATAGTTTAATTTTTAGTTGAAAAAATTAATTTTCCACCAAAAAATACAAGTTTTTAACAAAATAGTTTAAATTTGAACCCAAAACATGAATTTTAAACCGAAAATATTAATTTTCTACAAAAAAAAAAAATTTTCAACAAAATACATAAATTTTCAACCAAATTCTTCAATTTTGAATGCAAAAATATTAATGTCCAACAAAAATACAGATTTGCAACCATATATTAAACTTCTACTCAAAAAACGAAATGGTAATAAAATCGTTGAATTTTTCCTCGAAAAGAATGTCTTTCTAACCAAATGTTCAAGTTTTCAACTAAATGCTAGAATTTTTAACAAAAAAGATGATTTTTCAATCAAAAATATAATAGTAGACTTTTAAACCAAGAATATTAATTTTTCAGTTCAAATGATGAATCTTGAACTGGAATAGTTTAAGTTTTAATTAAGAAAATTAATTTTCAACAACAAAAAATCAACAAAATAGTTCAATTTTAAACCCAAAAGATAAATTTCAACGCAAGAATATTAATTTTCTACCAAAAAAGACAAATTTGCAACAAATTACATAAATTTTTAACCAAATTCTTCAACTTTGAATGCAAAAATATTAATTTTCAACAAAAATGCAGATTTCCAACCATGTGGTTTTAAAACAAAGAAATTAATTTTTAGCCAAATAGTTGAATTCTCAACCAGAAAGATGAATTTTCTACCCGAAAAGGCGAATTTTCAACAAAATGATGAATTTTTATATGAAAAGATCATTTTTCAACCAAAAAATAAAACTAATTTCCAACAGAATAGTTCAATTTTTTAACAAGATAATTTAGTTTTCAAACTGAACAAGTCGAATTTTGAACGGAATACATGAATTTTTAACTAAAAAGATTAATTTTCAAACAAAAATGCAATAGTTACATTTTCAGTTTAAAAAAATTACTTTTCAACAAAATAGTCAAATTTTCAACCAAAGAAATGATTTTTCAACTAAAAGATTAATCTTTAAAAAAATTAATTTTTAACCAAATAGGTGAATTTTCTACCTTAAACATGAGTTTTCTTTCCAAAAATACAAATTTGCAACGAAGTAGTAAAATTTTCTACCAAAGAAATTAATTTTTAACAAAAATGAGGAATATTAAAAAAGAAAATGAATTTGTAACCAAATAGTTGAATTTTTGACCAAAAGAATGAATTATCAATCCCAGAAGACAAGTTTTCAACAAAATAGATGAATTTTCAACTAAAAATGATACACTTTCAACTAAAATAGAATAGTTCCATTTCTAGTAAAAAAAAATCAACCCTATCAAGACAAGTAAAAAAAAACAATTTAATATAGGATATACAGGACAGGAAAGATATTTAACTCAAGCTAAAATGGTATAGTTATATTTTCAGTTAAAAAATAATGATTTTTACCAATAAAAAATTCATTTTCAAAAAATAGTCAAATTTTCAACCAAAAAAATTACATTTTAAATAAAATTAAGAATCTTAAAAAAAATTAATTTTTAACCAAATAGTTGAATTTCCAATCAGCAAGATTAATCTTCTACCCAAAAAGACAATTTCTCAACAAAATACATGAATTTTCTACTAAAAATGATTCATTTCCTTCCAAAAATGGAATAGTTGAATTTTTAATTTAAAAAAATTAATTTTTAACAAACAAAAAACTAAATTCCAACAGAATAGTTACGGATCGTACCAAAATAATTGAATTAATAACCCTAACAAGACGAATTTTAAACGAAATAAACGAGTTTTCAACTAGAAAACATAAATTTCCAAGCAAAAATCGAATAGTTATATTTTCAGTGAAAAAAAAATTAATAAGATAGTTATATTTTCAACCAAAGAAATAAATTTCCAACTGAAAGGATGAATTTTTTACCAAGAAGATTAATATCCTATCATAAAAGACGGATTTTCAACAAATTACATGAATCTTCAACCAAATTTCAAATGAATGGGTTTACTTTTAGCCAAAAAGTTAAATTTTGAAAAAAAATCATTTTAAACAAATATTAAAATTTTTAACCAAAGAGCTGAATTTTCCGAGAAGAAGATTAATGTTCTACTAAAAAACAAAAAAGTTAATTTTCTAACAAATAGTTAAATTTTCAAATAAAAAGTTCATCTTTTAACCAAATAGTTGAATTTTTAATCAAAAAAGATTAATTTTTAAACAAATAGTAAAATTTTTAAACAAATAGTTAAATTTTAGAACAAAGTGATCAATTTTCCACCAAGAAGATTAATATTCTGCCAAAAAAGATGAATTTTCCACAACATTTTTGCAATAGTTGAATTTTCAACTTGAAAATATGATTTTTTAACGAAAAAGTTAATTTTCTACCAAATAGTTAAATTTGTAAATGAATAGTTCAACTTTTAACCAAATAGTTGAATTTTAAACCAAAAAGTTTAATTTTTGAACAAATAGTTAACTTTTTAACCAAACGGATGAATTTCCATGGAAATTTTTTAATTACAAATTTTTATAAAAAAGGTGAACTTTTAACTAAATAATTTATCTATAAATCGCAAAAATTATGTTTAAACAAATTGTTAAATTTTCAACCGACGAGATGAATTTTCCACCAAGAAGATTAATGTTATACCAAAAAAGACGAATTTTCCACCAAATTTTTAAATTTCGAACCCAAAAAGAGGACTTTTCTATAATAAAAGATGAATTTTTAATCAAAATAGAATTTTTTTTAAATAGTTGAATTTTCAACTTAATAATTAAGTTTTATCAAAATAGTTGCATTTATAACTAAATAGCTAAATTTTTAACAAGAAAGATGAATTTTTACCATCAAGATTAATGTTTTACCAAAAAATATAAATTATGTACAAAGCAGTTGAATTTTCAACCCAAAAATTCGATTTTTCAGGAAAAAAAGTTAATTTTTAGCAAAAAGTTAAATTTTCAAATGAATAATTCAACTTTTAACCAAAGAGCTGAATTTTCTAGCAAAAAAGATTCATTTTTAAACATATAGTCGAATTTTTAAACAAAGAGGTGAATTTTCCGAGAAGAATTTTAATTTTCCAAAAAAGACGAATTTTCTACAAAGTAGTTAAATTTTCAAATGAATAGTTCAACAAAAAAGTTAATTTTCTACCAAAAAATTAAATTTGCAAAAGAATTTTGATTTTTCTATCAAAATAGTTGAATTTTCAACCAAAATATACGTTTTTAACAAAATAGTTGAATTTTTAACGAAATAATTAAGTTTTATCAAAATAGTTCCATTTTTAAATAAATCAACCAAGGAGTTGAATTTTTAATCTAAAAAGATGAATTTTCAACGAAAAATGTAATAGTTGATATTTAAAAAAAAACGATTTTAATTAAAAATAATAAAACAGTTGGATTTAACCAACAAAGACAAATTTTCAACAAAATACTTGAATCCTCATCTAAAACAGATTATTTTCAACTAAACAATTTGATTTTTGAATAAAAAATTGATTTTCTTCCAAAAAAGACGAATTTCCAACAAAATACATAAATTTTAAATCAGATAGTACAATTTTCAACCAAAAAATACAAATTTTCAAGAAATTACATAAATTTTCCACTAAATATTTTGAACAATGGATTTATTCTAGTCCAAATTTTACTTGATTAATTTTTAGTCTTTACTTTTTCGTTTCTCAAAATTTTGAACTGGATAGTTCAATTTTTAAGCTAAAACAGATAAATTTTTAACTAAACATGGTGTAGTGTAATTTTTATTAAGGAGAATTAATTTTCAATTTAAAAAAATACGATTTTGCTACAGAACTGTTTAATTTTATATCAAATAGTGAAATTTTCAAGTCAAAAAGACGATTTTTCTATAAAAATAGTTGAACTTTTATGCCAAAAATATGAATTTACAACAAAAAAGTTATTTTACAGCCAATCGGTTGATTTTTCATAAAAATAGTTAAATTTTCAGTTAAAAAAAATCGTTTTTGACAAAAAAAAAGTTTTTTAAATAAAATTATAAATCTTCAACCAAAAAAAAAAGAATGTTTAAGAAAGTAGTTCAACTTTCAACCAAGGAGTTGAATTTGTAATCGAGAAAAATGAATTTTCAACGAAAAAGATTTTAATAAAAAATAAAAAATAGTTGGATTTAACCAACAAAGACCAATTTTTAACAAAATACTTGAATCCTCATCTAAAACAGATTATTTTCAACTGAACAATTTGATTTTAACCCAAAAAATTGATTTTCTTCCAAAAAAGACGAATTTTCAACAAAATACATCAATTTTCAACCAAATAGTTCATTTTTCTACCAAATTGTTAAATTTTTCAGCCGACAATACGAATTTTTGCAAAGCAGTTTAACTTTTAACCCGAAAATATGAATTTTCAACAAAAAAGTTAATTTTCAACAGAAACAGCTCAATTTTTAAATAAAATAATAAAATAAAATAAATTAAAAAGAGATACATTATCAAACCAAATAGTTGAATTTTCAATTTAAAAAAGTATTCAAGAAAGAAAGAAAATTTTAATCAAACTGCTGAATTTTAAACCAAAAAGTATGACTTCAACCAAATTGTTGAATTTTCAACAAAGTAATTCAAAATATTATAGGAAAATCAGTATAGGCCTATCATCATTTTGTTATAGTGAATTTCTTATAATATTTTCTCGATTACTAAAAATTCATTAGAGAAAATCATGATATAGAAAAGCATTATAGGACGATTAACTTTGCCATAAAGTATACAAAAATATTTACGAAATTAATTTAAAAAGTAATTCTGCACAAACACACTTTAAGCCGCAAATATCTGCAAACTGTATTGATATCTTTAAAGTTGCTTCACATTTCAAAATATTTTTGAAACCATTAAATTCTTTTAAATCTGTTGAAATTCTAAAAAATCCTGCGAAATTATTGAAATCCTCTAGAATCATTGACATACTTAGAGATCCTATGAAATCTCTTACATCTTATGCAAGGCTTTAAATTTTGCTTGTTATTATTAGAAATTCTGAAAAAGTCTGTCATTCTTCAAACGTTATTAAAAACATTTAAAATAACTTGAAGTCTTTCAAATTCTTTGAAATTTTTTTATTTCATGTCTATCCCTTAAGGCCACTGTAATCCATACAAATCCCTTGAAATGAAATTTAATTTATACCCGAAAGTTCTCTATAAATTCAATTTATCGAAATGACGGCAATTTCGAATGCATATAAATTTTTATAAATTTTTATCTGAGGTGAATGTTATAGCTATTGGCATTAAAAATATTTGAATAACAAATATTGCTATTATTCAATGTTGTTATAAAGAAATATAACAAAATTGCATACCAGCAATATTCTTTATCCAAATGTTTTTATGTGCCAATAGCTAAACCTTTTACGCAGTTACAATTAATAGCGTAAAATGTAAGAATAATGTTAAAAGTTGAAATTTAATATTTATTTTCTTATAAGAAGTACATTCTAAAACTCAATCTGACACTTGATGCGATCACCAGCATCGGTCAGCATTTAAAATGTTTGACAACTGAAACCCGTTTCCTTCCGCTACAAAATAATTAAACAAGAGTAATTTCATGTGATTCATAATAAATAGTTGTTAAAATTGATTGTTCCAGCATAAAATATACTATAAATTAATTTACGTTTACGATTAATTAAAAGTAGCTGCTCTTTTTAAATTATTTGAATTTTTTACATACGCAGTTTCTTGTCGGATTTGATAATTTGAGAGGTTTTATTTATTTCAACAATTCTTATAAAAAATTGTAGAAAACATACATATAGCTTTTTCGCAACTATCACACTGGCAGTCTCTCCTTGATCAATATCCCTGCGAATCAAAGTAAAAGAAGACACTAAAAATTACTTTCTAAAAAATGGCTTTTCAGGTTTACTTTGAAAGCCTAGACTAGACTTACACGAATTTTAAACCAAAAATGAATACTTTTTAATAAAATTGTGCAATTTTCAACAAAAACAACAAAAACTTTGAATTTCTCACAAAATAGATTAATTTCCAACAAAATTATTAAATTTCCTACCAAACGATTTAATTTTCAACCAAAAGCATAAATTTTCAACAAAATACATGACTTTTTAACCAAGTAGTTGAATTTCCAACTAAAAGAGATACATTTTCAAACAAAAATATTAATTTCTTGCAAAAGAGACGTATTTTTAACAAAATTCATAAATTTTCAACTAAATAATTAAATTTTTAACCAAGAATATCAATTTTCTGCAAAAAGACGAATTTTGAACAAAATAAGCAAATTTTCAACAAAATGGTATAGTAGGGTATAGGTATAGGGGTTTCAAAATAATACATTAATTTTTAACTCAGAAAGACAAATTTTCAAGTTCAATTTTCAACGAAGTAATTGGATTTGCAACTTAAAAAGATAAATTTGCTACTAAAAATGCAATATTGAAATTTATAGTTAAGGAAACTAATTTTCAACCTAGCAAGAAGACGAATTTTCAGAAATATGGTTAAATTTTCAACACAGGAATTGAATTTGCTACTAAAATGTTGGAATTTTCAACCTGAAAAGATGAATTTTCGACAAAACAGGTGCATTTTCAACCACAAAATGACGTTTTCACTGAGTTGTTCAATTCTTCACAGCGTTAATTATTTCTAAACAAATAGTTGAATTTAATAAAAGAAATCAAACTTTAAACCAAAAAAGAAATAATTACATTTTAATTGAAAGAACTAATATTTTTTATGAAAAAACTAATATTTTTTATGAAAAAAAGACAATAACCAGAAAAAGTATTCTTACTTTTTAACAAAATAGTTTAATTTCCAATTAAAAAGATGCATTTGAATCTAAGCTAAGCGAAACTCATTCGGTTCTAGAGTGAGTTCTCGGTATAGATTTTTAAATCGATTGAAAATTTCCATGTTGCTTATCCATAAAACAGGTTCGTTCCGCACTACTGCTCCGAGACAGGTCGCTGATCAATCTCTCTAGCAATCACTCCAGGTGAAGAGCTTCACAAAGTCATCACGTGTCATGAATCACACAAAAATACGAAAACCTGTTAATTATCACATAGCCAGATACATACTCTCTTCTCTAAAATGAGAGAAATCTGGCAAATACATAAAAGAAGGACCGAGACTTTTAGTTCAATTGTTGAAATTTTTTATGATAGACTTAAAAATATTAAAATACGTAGTTTTCTATTTTGTGAGAAAATAATATTATGTATTTTTATAGATTTGTGGTATAAGTCTTAACCATTTGCTCCCTGTCGACGGCAGTTTATGAGATACAAATTTTACTAGGACAATATTTACCGAGGTGGAGCGTGTCAAATTTTCAAATTGTTTATCGCGGTTACTACCAAATTCAGTGATTTTTCAGTAAGATGAGTAAAATAAAGGTTTCAGAAATTGCAAACAATACCATGTCTCAAAGTAGTGCGTCGGAAAGGGAAGAAGAGAAATTATGGAAAAGAACCAATCTTTTATTTTTAGAATTCGTATGTACAGCTCAGCGCGAGGTTTCACCAGTATTGGATTTTAGTTATAGAACAAAAAGTAAAATAAATATTATAGAAGCGAAAGGGAAATATGTTGCTTATCTTAGTATTTATTTCACTTGACTTAACATTGATATTATACTAATATTATAGAACTGAGAGTCATCAACAATACATATTTCCCAATAATTTTTTAACACGCCAGCATCAAGAAAATAAAGTTGTATCGTAAAAGTAACACAGTAAAAGATGCTGCCAGTCCTAAGCCTGGAAAAAGTGTTAAGGGAACATTTTGATGGATTTTGGCCATTGACCGCAACTCAAGTGCACTGTTTTCCATTCTTTCAAAATTTCAGGAAACTACTCTGTCCGAAATAATTACGTTTTAATGGTCCCCTTCAATTCAATTTCATTTTTTGGGTCCGTGAAAACATAAACAAGAACTTGTTTGGCAATTTTGACACATCATATACCTCGAAGTTTTCGTGAGTTCATTTTGATTCTAAAAACGCCTTTTGGCTAAAGAAAAGGAAAATTAGTTTCGATTTTTGTATGGTCGCAAAAAATTAAGCTTCATTGCAGGCGTATACTAAAATAAAAGTATCTCGTGGATGCGAGAGGAAGTAGGCTTAGTAGGTAGATATATTTGAAAGTAGATCATTCTTTGAAATTTATGTTATTTTAATTGTTTGTTCCAGTATGAACGAGAATTGTTATCTCTTCAACCCTACATAATATAAATTTTTAGGTGAATTTGCAAGAATGTATGCGCCAAAAATAAAACGATACATTGAGACCAATAAGCCAGATCTGTTGAAAGACGTTGATGATCTGAATGGTAAGTAGCACAAATTAGTATAAAATGCAGTTTCGTACACTTCCAATTCATGATAAAGTTTCGCTTTACTCTTTGAAATTTTAACCTCATTTTTTTACAGACGAATTCAAGGCTTTATTACTATATCCAGAACTTCTGCCAAGAACAAATTATGCGAAAAGAAGTTCGAGGGATCAAAATAAATCCTTGAAGGAAGAAAAGAAAAATTGAAGATAACACATTTGTACATTCACATTGAGGGAACAAGTTTGCATATAATTTTTTTTTCCCCTGTGTCGTCTTCCAAAACATTACATTTTTTTATTTTTAGTGTCATTTTTCACGAATAAAACGAAAACTACGCGTCCTATCTAAAAGTGATAAATAAGAAATTTGTAGACCCTTTTTGGTTGCACGATTTTTGAAGGTTCATCTTTTTTTGGTATCTGGCATAGTTTGACCGCAAAATGGAATTTTTAATTATTTGTTGTGCGATAAAAATTTTAATTTTCAATTTTTCAAATAAATTTGAAAAGTTGTTATGACAATCTTGCAAGCTCTCGAGAAAAAAAAACGTTTTTCTTCTTCTGACTTTTTTTCATATCATGCGTTGTTCGGCTTGAAATATTAATTTTCGTTTGTTTTTCAGGATATTGAGAATACTGTAACTCTGATAATTTTCATTTTTTAGAAAAATTTCACAAGGGTGAATTGTTTGTCTCTTGGAGTACTACTAACAATTGTACATTAAATTTTTGAATTTGGCAAAAAAGTGGTATCAAACATTTTCAAAATATGCTCACTTTTCGAATTTTTATCCAAAATAGCTAATTACCGAACTCGTTCTTTCTTTTAAGGCCTGCAAAAAATGTGTCGAAGCACAATCTAATCTGATCAATCTTTCGAAAGTTATCGTGTCTACACGATACTACAGACAGATAGAAAGACCGGTGGACAGTCAGACAGACAGACACCTTCGTAAAAACCGTTTTTTCTTACTCAGAGGGTCTCGAAACGTCGACATTTGATTGAATCCGTGTATTTCATTTTTCACATAAAACCAATACCTTCTCATTGAGATGAGAATGTAATAAAAAAGTGATAATCTCAAAGAAGTATAATAAAACACTCAAAATTGTACACAATTCTCGACGCTTAAAGTATTCGTAAATCTCAAACATGAAAAGGGGTGGGTTGAGGGGAAAGTCCTTGAGCGGATGCCATCTCTATAGAATTTGAATTATGAGTCTTCAATGCAACAAAATTGGTATACATCTTTTTGTGGTTAACGCAAATTTGGTGCAAATCTCGACTGTGGCTCAGTTCAATAATTTTACACCTTTTTAGATTAGCACAAGAAAAGGAAATCACTCATAATTAAAGATTGGGTTTCAGGGTTAAACACAACTACAGACTTCATTAGGTGGCAAAATTGAATTATTTGAAATCCTCCATGGGGGCAGAGTTCAAGGGTCAAATATGGCGGTGCAACACTTGACTGTGGCTCAGTTCATAAATTGTACACAATATTTATCACAATCTTTTTAAGATTATTCCACGACTAGGGCCAATTTTGTTTTGCGGAACCCACTAAAAATGTACTTTTAGTGACTCCTAGGTGTAATTTTGTTCGAATTGACAGAAAATATTAATTTGTGAAACATTTTTCATGAATAAATGCAAATCGTGTTCATTTTTTCGAAAATAGGCTCCATTTTCTTTGCGAAATCAACTAAAAATGTATTTCTAAGGACTCTTTGCTATGCTCCTTTGGCAACTTTGGCAAGCTCATTACATATGTATTAATCGGAGGTCTGATGTGTTTTTAATTATTGTGTTATTAAATCATCTATTATCAATTATTGTTAAAATAATGGACAGTTGTTGTTAATTTCAAAAAGAATGAGAGCAAGGACTACCTGATAAGACATTGTTGGTTGATTCTGCAAAGAGATGGAGCCTATTCGTTGTGACATACGAACTCTATGCATTAATTTATAAATATTGTTTAAATAATCACACTTTTTTCTTATTAGAAAAATGTGACTAAAAATAATAATTGGCAAGACATGAATTGTTGATTCCGCAAAAAAAATTAATACCTTTCATTGAAAAAAAGTCAAACTGTCGTACCATCAAATAAAAGAAAAATCGATTTTTTTAAATTTCAAAAGCCATGTAACACCTTGAGGTCAAGTTCGTCAGCCAGCTATGTTGAATAAAAATTCCAAAGGATTTGAAAATTATCCGTACGGTTCGTAGTACTGAAAAAGACAAAGAATTCATCCTAATTACATTTTTCTATAAAAAATAAATTACTAGAGTTATGGCACTTACAATTCAAGAAAAAACATACAAACATGGAAATTTTATGCAAAATAACGCACGATATTAAAAATCCCATTTTTGAAAATTGGAAAAAGAAAATTCAGAGCCCCTTAATCATCAATATACATGAATGGCAATTCAATGTGCAGTCACTCAATGGTGATTTCGTGTACTTGATTTTTAGATTTAATACAAGTAGATAGTTTGGATCATATATCAAGAGTTTTGTGTATCTGCAGTTTTTTTTCATAGAATGATAGTATTTACTTGCTAGCTTTCAGTATTCCAATATTTTATGTAAGACTCATTTCACAAGAATTTTCATAAATGACAGAGTACGAATGATTTACTTAAGTTATTTAATTCATTACGTTTTCAGTATTACTGAATCCGTTTTCAACATTCCAAACTCAAAAACCTCTCTTCTTTGTTTCTTGACAGAAAAATCATCAAGCATGCCACCAAGACTCCAACATGTAAAATCAGGCAATAAAGAAGAGGCAAATAAAATATCTACGCTCGGCACAAGTGAAAATAATTTAATAAGGTGTCGAATCTTTTAACAATTTTGTATTATGTTAGTGTTTTTCGTCGACAATTGGTATATATATAATTTGAAGAAAAAAACTACATTTCGAAGAACGTTCACAGCATTAAGCAAATTTAAGGCTATGTTAGCGTTTTATATTGGAAACGTCGATATAGATTTCAAAGAAGGTTTACAATTTTGTTATATTAGTTGCAAATTGGTATATTTTTGATAAAAAATCTGTGGATTACAAAGATAAAAATTTTTTGAACAATTTTAGGTTATGCTCGTGTTTTTCACCATAAACCGGTATAAATTTGAAAGAAGATCTACCATTTTCGAACAAGTTTAGGTTATGATAAACTTTTTCACTGAAAAGAAATCAGTTATTTGAAAAAAATTAGGTATACAATAAGATAAGATTTACAATTTTCGGTAGGTTATGTTAGTGTTTTTCGTCGACAATTTCTATTGTATAAAACAAAAGCAGTTTATCAATAAATTTGTCTTCCTATCATTCAGAATCATTAAATTCATAATTTTTGAACGATTTTAGGTTATATTGACGTTTGATACCAAAAATCGATATTTTGAATAGAAAATCGTCGGATTTCAAAGAAGATTACAGATTGTAGTTTATGCTCGCGTTTTTCAGCGGAGATCGGTATAGATTTCAAAAATTTACCATTTTTCTTATGTTTATGTTAGAGTCTCGTCGAAAATTGGTATTTTTATTTAAAAAAAAAAGATTTGTCAAATTATATTTTCTTCTGATTATCATACAGAATCGTTAAATTTATCATTTTTGTACAATTTGAGGTTATGTTGACGTTTTATACCGGAAATCGATATTTTTAATAACAAATTATTGAATTTGAAACAAGATTAATAATTTTCGCGTTTTTCGTAGGAAATCGGTATAAAATTAAAATATTTACAATTTTGGAACAATTTTAGGTTATGTTAATGTTTTTCACTCGTAGTGAGTTATTGTAAAAAAAAATCAGGTATAAAAGAAAATTTAACAGTTTTCTTATGTTATGTTAGTGTTTCGTCGAAAATTTGTGCTTTTTTATCTTCTTCTGATTATTATTCAGAATCATTAAATTAATTAAATTCATAAATTTTGAACAATTTTAGGTTATGTTGACATTTCATACCGGAAATTGCTATTTGTCGTAAAAAATCATTATATTTCAAAGAAGATAACAAATTTTTGAACAATTTTAGGTTATGTTTACGTTTTTTACTGGAAATTGTTATATCGTTTTTAAAGAAGATTAAAAATTATATAAAACAATTTTAAGTTATGGATCTCTTACAAATCTTCTAACATGTTCTTAAACCTTTTGAAATCGTTTCAAATCTTTGGAATGTTTCCAAATCTTCGAAATCAGGTGTATTTTACCCTTTTTGAAATCTTTGAAATTCTTGTAATCTTTTGAAATCTTTATAAAATTTTAATGAAATCTTCAATATATTTGTGAAATCTTCTGTACTCATTTGAAATCATTGAAATATTTTTAATGTGTGTAAAATCCTTAGCAATCTTAGAAATCTGGTTTATTACCCTTTTTAAAATCTTCGTAATATTTTAAAAGTTTTAAAATCTTCGGAAATCTTTATTAAATGTTCGAAATCTTCAAGAAATTTGTGTAAAACCTTTGTCAAGCCTTTTGCAATATTTGTGAAATTTTTTTAAAATCTTTGTTTGTGACATCTTTTTTATTCTTTGAAATCATTGAATTATTTGAAATCTTACAAAAATCGTTACAAATTTTCTAAAATGTTTTTAAACCTTTTGAAATCGTTTCAAATCTTTGAAATGTTTCAAGATCTTCGAAATCAGGTTTATTTTACCCTTTTTGAAATATTTGGTATTCATGTAATCTTTTGAAATCTTTATAAAATTTTAATAAAATCTTCATTATATTTGTGAAATCTGCTGCACTCAATTGAAATCATTGAAATATATATAATGTGTGTAAAGTCTTTTAAAATCTTAGAAATCTGGTTTACTACCATTTTTAAAATATTTGAAATCTTTTGAAAGTTTTAAAATCTTCTAAAATTTTCATGAAATGTTCGAAGTCTTTGAGGAATTGTTGTGAAATCTTTTGCAATATTTGTGAAATTGAAGAAAAAAAAAATTTTGTGATATTTTTATCATTCCTTGAAATCATTGAATTAGTTGAAATCTTAGTAAAATCGTTTCAAATCTTCAAAAATGTTCTCAAACCTTTTGAAATCGTTTCAATTCTTCGAAATGTTTCAAAATCTTCGAAATCAGATGTAATGTATACCCTTTTTGAAATCTTTGGTATTCTTGTAATCTTTTGAAATCTATCTAAAATTTGAATGAAATCATCAATATAATTGTAAAATCTTTTGTATTTATTTGAAACCACCAAATATTTTTCATCTCTGTAAAATCTTTTGAAATCTCAGAAATTTGGTTTAGTAACCCTTTCTAAAATCTCAAAAATCTTCGAAATCTTTTAAAATTTTTAACATCTTTGAAAATGTTCGAAATCTTTGTGAAGTCTTTGAAATCTGCAAATTTTGTAGTGATAACTTTGTCAAATCTTTCGAAATATTTATGAAATTTTTCTTCAATCTTCGTTTCTAAAATCTTTCTTGGATTAATGAAGCATCGCGTAGTAGAAAAACCATGGATCGTAGTAGCGGCAAACGTTATGGGCCCCGTTCCTAGAAGTAAGTCTGGATGTCAGTACATCCTGATTATTTAGGACCTATTCACGAAGTGGGTGGAAATAATACACTCACGCGCGACGACGGATAAGAATATTGAGTACGAATTTCGTAAAAATTTCATCAATCGCTGTGGAACACCTCAAGTACTAATTACCGATAACTTGACTGAATTCGTTTATAACACCCTTCTTCAATTAACTTAGGAGTTCAATATTTTTCACACTACCACTCCTTTCTATCATCCCCAAGCGAACCCAGTAAAAAGAGTAAACACGATCTTAAAGACCATGATCATTTCTTATATTGACAAGGATCATAGTTCCTGAGACCAATACCTTTCGGAATTTTGGTTCTTGTACATTTCCGCACTCCACACATCTCTTAAGACGTCCCCCGCTTTTCTGAACCTGAAAAAGAGCCTCCGTAACGACAAATTTCCTTTAGGAAGCTAGTCAAGGCTAGTTCCGGAATAAAACCCAGGAACCCAGAGTCTTGGAACGAGAGAATGCAAAAGATTCGATCCATGTGTGACTGGGTGATTATATATTTGGATAATGCGTTCGTAAAGCAGTCCGGACGTTATAACCTTAGGCGCAGGAAAATTAAATTCCACAACGGAGATCTAGTTTTGCCTCATTCCCGGATCCCATCCTCGAAATTAAAAATCATATCTGCTAAACTATGCTTCCGTTATCTCGGGCACTATAGAATTTCAAGGGTGCTATCCCCACGGTTTATGAGCTTAGTGACCTAACGTAAAAGTCCGTGGGCAAACACTAATTACCTCCCAGCCCAGGGACCAAGCTACCAGCAAGCCGTCTGCAGTTTGTGCTTTTCCCATTACCTCCAGACACACCGTTCTCATAAGGCACCCAAGATGCCACTAGCTAACCCTTATTCAAACCCTTTTCGAGATGCCCCTTCCTCCTCTTCCTCGAATCCTTTTCGAGATGCCCTAACCCCCTGCGAAACCTTCTGTTTCATCCAGTGGAAGTTCCGCGAATGTGCGTTGCGATGTTGCAGTTCTGCATCTCACAAAAATTAGATTTAAAGTTTAAATTTCAACGTAGAGACAACATATTTGACGCCTCGAGTTGATTCGGCAGTTCACGGTTTAACTGTGCATTTCTCTAAGTTAGATTAGCGAAATTATGTTCCTATTACCTTATTTTCTGGGTAGAATTGTGAGGACTTTTGCGGTCTTGAGTTGGGAAACTCAAGAATTCGTCCATCTCGTCTTTTAGGAAAAATCTAACACATTTTAAACTAATTTCATAAATTTTGAACAATTTCGAAAATAATTTCAAGAAATTTAAAACTTAATGTATATTTTTGAAGACTTCGAAAAAAGAAGCTTTTTAAGAGCTTTGAAAGGTTTCAAGTTTTTTTACTAGATTAAAAAAAAATATTTTTGACAAGTTTTCAAAAATAATTTCAAACTTGAAACAATTTTAAGAAAATTAAGAAATAATGAAGAATTTTTAAACTCAGAAAAAAGGGTTTTTAAACTTTTGAATGGTTCCAAACGTCCCAATAGAATAAAAAAATCTTCTTGAAATTCCTGGGAAGATTTAAATAATGTTTTACTTGGTAAATTAATTTTAAGAGAACATTTAAAAAGATTTCATAAGATTTGGAAAACTGACGAAGAATATTCTAGAAGATTTTTGGTGAAATGTTTTTATTTTGCAGGATATTTTAAGTATGAAAATTTTAAGAAGTTTTGCAAAGATTTCATAAAATTCAAAACAAAATCGATTTTGAAAGATTTCGAAGGAAAAATTTTCTAGAGATTCATAGGAAATTCCAAATGATTATTTTTTTATTTTCAAAAATTATTGTAATAGAATATTCCAAAAGATATCCAAAAATATGTTCAAGAATCTGTAAGATTGTTGGGAAATTGTTTTAATTTTGCAGGTTTTTAAATGATTTCCTAAAATTTCGAAAAAGAAAGTAGAAGATTTTTTGCGCGATTATCAAATTTAAAAAAGATCGAGTTTATTCAAGAAATATGAAGAATTTTTTAAAAGGTTCAAAAGTAATTAGGAAAAAATTTCAAAGAATTTAAAACGATTTCAAAAAATTTAAAACGAAATGCAGATTATGGAAATTTCGAAAAAAGTAGGGTTTTAAGAATTTTGAAAGGTTTCAAGAGAATAACCAAGTTATTTTAAGATTCCTGGCAAAATTTGAATGATTTCTTATTTTGATAAATTAATTTTAAGATAAAATTGAACAAGATTTTAAAACATTTCCAAAGATTTCCAAAATTGTCGAAAAAAAATCTTGAAGATCTTGAAGCAAATTTTGTAATTTAATGAAAAATTCGAATCACTTTAAAAGATATTTAGAAAATTTTTAAGAAATTTCAAGAATAATTTGAAACTAGAAACGATTTCAAGAAATGTAAAAACAAAATGTGGATTTCTGAAGATTTCGAAAAAAAAGCTTTTTAAGAGTTATGAAAGGTTTCAAGGGAATAAAAAAGTGTTCTTTTAAAGATTCTTGGGAATACTGAAATAAATATTATTTTGAAAAATTTATTTTAAGATTCAGAATTTTTATTTGCTTATTTAATGAATTTTTACCTAAAGTACGAGAAAATCGAGATTTGGCATATAATTATTATTTACTCTTCAACAACGGTTTTCATATAATAAAAATCATCTTGAATCAACGAAAAATATGCGTTTGGTCTCACTGTGCGCCGGAGCCGCCATTTTTTTATGCACGTTTTGGGTCAGGCTAATTCGTGACAATTTTTGGATGTGCGGAAAATTCATATGTTGTATGGAGAACTTGAAAATAATAATAAAATAATGAAAATTTAGCCTATTGTTAATCAGTGAATGGACTTAAACTAGAAACTTAATGAAATTCAATAAAAAGTAATTACGTAAATAAAAATAATCGAATAGTACAAAAACAAAAAAGCCGATGCGATTTAAAATTGGTGGAATACACATTTCGTAAACACGTGGCATAAAATCTTTCTTTTTTTAAAGTTACAAATGAAACTTTGAAGTTTTTACAGGTAAACAATATAATATTTGTACACGTATTATCCTGAAAATCTATATGCATGAGCATTATGATACACTCATTAGAACCTCCAAAGGCTACAAATTTGTACAAAATAATTTTTCTGCAGATAAAGAAGTAGCGTGAAATTGTAAAGATAACTAATGGACAATATAGTTACAAAATGAATGTAAATTATAATAAAATACAATCATTATAAAGGTCCTACATGAGTTTTCATACTTTATAATGATTAAAAAGAGCAAAAGAAATAAAACTCGAGTAGCATGTGCGTAAGTTAAATAATGAGTAATGCTAATATTATTCCAATAATATTATGCTTAATATTATGCTAGTATGTATCTGATTGTTGTTTACTGTAGATTTTCTTTGCCTTTCACGTTTTGGGATGCTTAATTTGCGTTAGTTCCCTTGCATCGCATTAGTAGGATTTTTTCTGGATGAGTTCTATTTACTTTTAGCGTTACCCAGGAACAACGACGTGGACGTAGTAAATTCTGTTCCCTTGGGCTGCTTTATTACCGTGAGTCCTCTTCCCTCTCACACTTATAGGGTTCTTTCATTTTTTATTCTTCTTTATTTCGCTCGTATCGAACCCTTTTATCCGCAAAAGACCTACGTAGTGGGTTTCGCTTTCGTTTGGTACCTTGATTAACTTGATCTTGTTTTAAACTTCAACAGTAGACAGCCATCATGTTGACATCCCAACGTCCCTGATATCGCCTGTCCATCTCTTTTATATCCTGGTTGAAACGTTCGCCTTGCTCTTCACTAAAGTCTCCCAGGTTGTCTGGAAACTTAGTTATATGCGAATGAAGAAAATGTAGTAGGGGATGTGAGGGGAAATAAGTAGGTAGTAGAAGTGGGTAGAAGAGGAGAGAAAAAATGTAGGGGAAGTGAGCCTAGAGAGAATTAAATTAAATAAAAGTTGGGAAATAAGAGCAGAAATGGGTAGTAGGGGTGGAAAGGAGAGACGGGAAGTAGTGAAAGTGAGGGGAAATGATTGGGTAGAAGTGAGGAAAAATGTGGGCAAAGTGAGGCGAGGGGGTAGTAGATGAGAAATAAGTCGGGAAATATGAGCAGAGATGTGAAGTAGGGAAAGTGAGAGGAAATGAATAGACAGAAAAAGTAAGGAAAAATGTAGGGGAAGTGAGGCGAGGGAGAAGTAAATGAGAAAAAAGTTGGGAAATAAGAGCAGAGATGGAAAGTAGGGGTGCATGAGAGAATTAATGGGAAATAAGAAATAAGAGCGTATATAGGAAGTAAGAAGTGATGAGGAGAAGTAAGGGCAGTGATGGGAAGTAGTGGAAGTGAGGGGAAATGAGTGGCTAGAAAAAGTGAGGGAAAATGTGGAGAAAGTGAGGCGAGGGAGAAGTAGATGAGAAAGAAGTTGGGAAATGAGAGCGGAGATAAGAAGTAGG
Source organism: Andricus grossulariae (assembly GCA_011634705.1). NCBI lineage: Eukaryota > Metazoa > Arthropoda > Insecta > Hymenoptera > Cynipidae > Andricus > Andricus grossulariae. The sequence continues at coordinate 190,300,291 of JAABKJ010075445.1, read as the reverse complement.
GGTGCAGAGGAGAAGTAATGGCAGAAATAGAAAGTAGTGGATGTGAGGGTAAATGATGGGTGGAAGAAGCGACGAAAAATGTGGGGGAAGTGAGGCGAGGGAGAAGTAAATGAGAAAGAAGTTGGGAAATAAGAACAGAGATGGAAAGTAGGGGTGGAGAGAAGAAGTAATGGCAGATATTTGAAGAAGGTGGGAGAGGGGAAGTAGGGACAGAGAGGGGAAATACAAGAGGAGAGGACAAGTAACAGAATATTGGCGCAAGAGGCCTACTTTGACTAATTATTTATTTATAGAAGTTCTGTTATTTGAAGTAACAGTTTCAAAAATAATACCAGAATATTTGAAATGTATTATTAGATGACCGTGATGAAACCACAGTTGACACATATCGTCCTCAAAGTCACTTGAGGATTTCAAAATAGTGTCAATAGTTGCAGAAATTTTGAAAAATAGTAACGGAATAGCATGCTGTTTTTTAAATCAGGTATAAATTTACATTTCCCATAAAATCGCATGATATACTTTTGAATTACCAAAGTTGCCCTTAAAGATTTGAAATCCATTGAAATCCTCAAAAACCCATGCAATTTGTTGAAATCCTTTGGAAATTCCTGAAAAATTTGTTAATCTTTTTAATCCCATGGAATCGTACCTTAATGAAGGAGAGTAAGTGAGGGGAAGTGAGGGGAAATGAGGGGAGTGAAATTAGTGAAAGGAGATAAATGTCAGACATTGGCCAGGAATGACGTTTATAAACAGTAGTCCAACCCAACTTCTTATTTTTGATTAGATATCAATATACTTTGCTCTTAAAACTACACCAACGGACATGCGTTTCTACAAAATTCAGACGAACCGGGACGGCATCGAATGACGGCGTAATCGGACCTAATTTGACAAAATTGTCTCACATAGACAGATCTATGCACGGACGCATGACACTTTTGCATCTGTTGTCAACGGAAGACAAAGAGCGAATTCAAGTGGCATAGCGGCATGCAGACGTGTAGCGATTTAAGTTCAAAACCAGCAAGAATCGGTTCCTACCGTCATGGATGTGATGGTTTTCCGAATCAGCTTACTGCACCAAGATTAGAAAGGGTGTATAGATTCGAGTGCAGTTGTCAAACTTGTGAAATAGTCCAAGGAGAGGTGTAAACCTGAAAAGTTACATCCTATCCAAAAAACGGGAAATCTAATGCTTGCCCACTCCTTCCTTCCCCCGAAGTAGCGTTTGTTTTCTTGAATCCTTCGAAATCTTACTATGTTTTTTATTTCATTTCCTTTCGATTTGAATACATCAAAATCAAAACTAGATTTAGTGCGTCAGTTATTGGAAAGAAAATTCTCTCCGCTGTTAATATTTGATGGTAATAGGGCAGCCGCAGAAGGGAACATATTGGAATAAAATGATAGTAATTACGATTTCAAAAAATTGAACAAATCAATAAAATAAATTAGAGCTCTTTCACATCTTTTTGATATTAAAAATTATACTGTCTTACGTGAATGTTCGTTATTCGTATTGACATACAATTTTCAAAAACAGCAATTCAAATAAAAACTCAAAGAAAAAAATACAATGTTTTCATGTTTCAATTTATTTTGATCCAAATTCAGGTTACAAGGATTATTCCGTTTTACTTTACAATTTTTAATTAAATTTATGATACACAGTCTGCAGTAAATCGCAATTTGTAACAACTTTGATGAAAAAGTGTGGAAAGATTGTGTGATAACTGCCTACATGACATTCCCTCATTTTATCTGATGTCGTATTCTCAACATCACCTTTTACCATATTTATTTCAATACTCGAATGATTTCCATCTGTCTGATATATTTTTTGCGAAGAATCCCAGTATACTCCAGAATCGCAAAAACGTCACCATTAGATGTTGATAAAACAATATATTCTTGGTTTGACGTGGATAAAAATTTACCATTTCCTACAAGCAATTGAGTTTCTCCATCGGCGGAAAAAAGGTATCTTCGAAACTTGAATTGCCGGTTCTGATTTGTCTAAGGAATTAGCCGAAATTCCATTGAAAATTCCTCGTTGTTGGTAGAAAATTAAGCTTCTTAGTTATTAATTCGTCTTCTTTTATAGAAAATTGATCTTCTTGGTTAATAATTCAACTATTTCGTTGAAAATTCATATTCAATGGTAGAAAATTAGGCTTTTTGGTTGAAAATTCAACTATTTGGTGTAAGAGTCAACTATTTGGTTGAAAATTGAGATTCTTTGGTTGAAAGTTTATCTTCCTAATTAAAAATTTAACTATTCCATTGAAAATTCCTCGTTGTTGGTAGAAAATTAAGCTTCTTAGTTATTAATTCGTCTTCTTTTATAGAAAATTTATCTTCTTGGTTACAAATTCAACTATTTCGTTGAAAATTCGTGTAATTTATTAAAAATTCAACATTTTGGTAGAAAATTAAACTTTTTGGTTGAAAATTTGTTGTTTTTTTTTGTATAGAATCGACGCGGAGCGAGACTTTCGGGAATCGCGAATGGCGTTCCGAAATTATCCAAAAAAAATCGAAGACTCGGAGAGCAAGCCGAGCTGATCCCGAAGTGTTGATGACCGAAAAGTGTGGGTGGTTAAGAAAGGGGAGTTGAAGGTGAGTATTGGTCAAGGGGAGCTTACCTCACCACCCGATAGGTGGCACTAGCGGCTGTTGTCTGAGTACCGCGAAAATTCAAATTGAATAAATGAACATTTTCACAATTAATAAATTTTCTTTTGTAGAACATTAACCTTTTTGGTTAAAAAATTAACATTTTTGGTTAAAAATTCAACTACTTGATTGAGAATGTGTCTTCTTGGTTAATAATTCAACTATTTTGTTAAAGAATCCTCTTTTTTGGTAGAAAATTAAGCGTCTTAGTTAAAAATTCGTCTTTTTTATAGAAAACTTCTCTTCTTTGTTAAAAATTGAACTCTTTCGTTGAAAATTCATGTAATTTATTGAAAACTGATCTTTTTTTGGTAGAAAATTCAGCTTTTTGGTTGAAAATTCATCTATTTTGTTGAAAATTCGTTGTTTTGTTGTTGTTGTGGATAATTGATTTTTGTGTGGTTGAAAAGTTGAAGTTTTTGTTTCAAATTCAACTATTTCGTGGGAGAGTCAACTATTTGGTTGTAAATTGATCCTTTTTAGAATAAACCTATACCCCAATTCTCACGACCACAAGTGTCAACGCCTACACCTATGCCTCAGGTGAATACAACACCATTCTCATTTAAAACACCGAACCGAAATTTACCACTAGCTGTTCGATCACAAATGAAATGCCATAAATGTGGAAAATTAGGACACTTCGCGGCCCAATGCTATGTTAAACCCCAAAAAAAAATTTATTCTCATTTATTAAATATCAGGAGATCTCTTTGGGACCTTCTGTGGTGTTGAACGATGCAAAATATGAAATATGATTTCAACCACAAAAATATGACTTTTTATCAAAATAGTTAAATTTTTAACAAAATAATGAATTTTTTAACCAAATAGAAGATCTTTCAACCAAAACCGATGAATTCAGAATCAAAAATATAACAGTAGACTTTTTAAATAAAAATAATTAACTTTCCGTCAAAAAAGATGAATTTTCAATCCATGACATTAATTTATAGCTAACCATATTATCTATTTATTTTTACGAATAGGTATTGAATAGAATTGGACGGTGATAAAAATGATGAACAGTAGATTGAGAGATCTCCTGATATTGGATAAATAAAAATAAGTTTTTGTGATTTCAGTAAAATTGATTTTTAATTGGTACGGCTTGTTCGAATCCTTGGTCGAGGGCAATTGCTGAATTCAAACAAAGAAGAGTAAATACCTTCTATTTTCGAAATACGTTTTTAATTTTACATGTAAATATAATTCAATGTAATTAAAGTTCACAGCATTTTTCATTATTTAAAAAGTTTCTAAAGAGAGTTATACCTATTCATAAAAATAAATATGTAATTGGTTAGGTATATGCTATAATATGATTGGTTGAAAATTCAACTATTTTCCAAAAAAGTTATCTTTTTTGGTCGAAAATTCAACTGTTTTGTTGAAAATTCGTCTTTATGGATAGAAAATTTCTTCCATTTTTCAGGAGAAATTAATCTTTTTTGATTGAAAACTCATCTTTTATAGTTTAAAGTTAACTTTTTTTATTTTAAGAGTCTACTATTATATTTTTGTTTTCAAATTCATCTCTTTCGGTTGAAAATTCGACCATTTGGTTGACAATTGTCTTATTTTGTTGAAAATTCAACTATTTTGTTAAAAAGTCACGTTTCGTTAGTCAAGAGTTAATTATTTTCATTTTAAAAGTTTACTTTCATTTTCTTTGACTTTCATTTTTTTTGTTAGAAATTTAATTATTTTGTTGAAAATTATACTATTTCGTAGAAAAGTCATATTTTTTTGGTTGACATTTAATTATTTTCATTGAGATGTTTAATATTATATTTTTTGTTCAAAATTGATCTCTTCTGATTAAAAATTCAACCATTTTGTTGAAAATTCGACTATTTTGATAAAAAATCATATTTTTGTGGTTGAAAGTTATTTATTTGCATTCAAATGTTAAATATTATATTTTTGGTTCAAAATTAATTTCTTTTGGTTGAAACTTTAATTGTTTGATTAAAAATTATACTATTTTGTCACGTTTTCCTAGCATGCCACGCTCCGTTAACCGGCCGGGATCCTTCGCCAAGTCACGTACGCCGGGCTCTCTCTCTCTCTCTCACTCCTATGCGCGCTTCCTCCTTTCACCTAAATTTCCCTCCATCTCTTTCCTTCATATAGGCTTCTCGCTCGTACGCACTGAGTGACGGAGCAAGGGATCTCAACCGGCGGGCACGCAACCAAATAATTGCGATTAAAATAATAGTAACGAGAGAAAATTTTCAAATTTTTAATGGATACAAATAAGGACAGGGATGAGCTTAGACAGGGACACCCTTTTTATTTTGGACCGGGCTTATTTTAACATATCGAAACCCCGAACTGGAATCAACAAAATAAGTACCCCCCCACCACCGACTACTTAAACATAATTTTACGTCGATATATAAGTGTTTATGATTTTTATAAACACTCACACATCGACAAACATCTTACGAATTAGATTTTAGACAACTAAGTAAACCTTGAACAGTATTAAATAAGATAGAGATGAGTTAAAAATTATTTTAATTTCTAAATATCGGTTGGAACGATTCCTCGGAGTAAATATCATTATTTTGAACTATCATTTTAATTTTGTAAATAATTAAAAATTAAGCATAAAACCGAACAATCGTTCTAATAGGACTAGAGCAATGGCGTTTGCGTGGAAACTAAGTTAGTATTAAGATAAGCACCTCTTTCTAATTTCATTAATTTTAGTCTATTGGTTATATTTTTAATTTTCAATTAAAAATTCTAGAATTAAGATTACTTTCGGCGAGACATGGCCGTCGGCGCGCGAAGACCCGGGCTGTGGGCCTGGGCGGCTGTCCCCACCGCTTGGCTGCGACTCCGTTGTCAGTTCTCGGCCAATCGGCGGGCTCGCTGCCGCTCTCACCGCCTCGGAGACTCTCGTGCCCAGGCTGCTGTGAGTCGAGAGGAGCGCCGTTTAGTCAGTAATTTTGAAGATCTCGAGGAGACAGCAGCGTACGCTCTGCCTTCTCGAACGCCTGTCAGTTTTACGAAATAAACGCAGTCAACCAGTAACCCAGGTTACTTCGTTCTCTCACCTTTAACTCAATTATCCTCCTAAACATTCCGCGTGTTCCTCCGGTTTATCGGTAGAAAACCTTGCGTCGTGTGAATTATTCCAGTTTTCCTCGCGGTCTGTGAATTTCGCTCTCGTGCTTCGTGAGGCTAACCGACGAAATCGGTCCGCGATTATTTTGTTGTGGTTAACCCTTCCGATTAGGCCCTAAAGTACGTGCCGGTTTATTTAGTTGTGGCTAACCCTTCCGGTTAGGCCCTTAAAATCTATAAACAATATTTCTAGTTCTTTATATTGAAACACATTCAGTTTTCTCTAAAGGTTTTATCAATAAGTTAATTAGTTAACAAGAATATTGTAGAAAAATTTATTTGTTCACTGTCTAACGTAGATCACAAATTCTTCTGTTTTATCAGAACCACAATCATATACATATAAGAATGAATAAATAAATAAATGAATAAATGAATAAAATAAATAGAGAAGAGAAGCTATAAAATTTAAAGTTCTTTTTTAAACAAAGGTTATATATTTCTGCGATTGCTATAGCGATTTTTGAACAAAAATTGATGATGCAAATTACATTGTCAAATAAACGAATATAATTAATATTGTTTCTATCGACAAGCCGATATATTGTTTATATTTACCAAACTAACATAAACTGCAATTTATCTATTTCCTGTTAATTATCTAAATAATTAGTTACTCAATGTTATTGGTGTATTAGTTAACAATTATTATTTTGACAGTTTTTTCACTTTGTCCGCTTGTATCTTCACCTTGAATGTTATCTTCGATGACTGGTTCATCCATTTTCATGAGTGACTGCTATGTAAGATTTAAATTCTGTAACATTTTTTATTCGTTCGCCAAATTTCATATTTTCCAGAAATTTAAAATGACACTGTCAATCAAATTTACAAAGAAGGGCTACCATCACTTTTTTCCTTGTACGCTGAGTATGTAGTTCTATATTCCGTTGTCATGCAAATCAACACCTCCCATATGTTGATTGTACTCAGCTATAGCTACTATAGCTATAACTTCTGCGTAACATTCATCTTACGGGACATTCAAAACTAGAATTATAAGTATTAAACGTATTATAATCGTTGTTTTCTATTACTATGTTCTCTTATATGAATATATAACCAGTATTTGCTTATTCCATTGCAAATTGAATAATTTTGTTAACAAGGCAGCTTTTGTGGTTAAAAATTCAACTGTTTTGTAAAAAATTCGTCTGCTTGGGTTAAAAGTTCATCTGCAAACATTTTGGTAGAAATTGCTTCTTCTTTTTAGTGAAAATTAAAATTTTTTTTGTGTTGAAACATCATTTGTATTGTTAAAAACTCGTGTTTCCTGGGTCAAAATTTCAATTATTTTGGTAGAAGAGTTTCACTTTTTGGTCTAAAAATTTGTCTCTTTTGGTTGAGGATTTAACGTTGAACATTTCTTTTTTCTTGTATAAAAATTAATTTTTTTTATCTCAACATTTCCTTCTCCAATTTTTGGTTTGAAATTGAGCTTTTTGAGTTGAAAGCTCAACTATTTGGTTGAAAATTCATGTACTTTACCCTATGCTTATACACAGCGCATAGTCTCATACACAGCGCTGTCAGCACATAGACTCATATTGAATGGAGGCGTCGATTTTGATCTCTCTCAGGCCTTATGCCAAGATAGTCACTTCAGCCTATTTAGCCTAGTTTTCTTTTTTTTTCAGCTTAGCTGGGCACCGGACGTGAGGACTGAGTTGTGGTCGGCCAAAACTTCTTTTTTTTTAGTAAGGATATTTCTAACGGGCAAGAAATATCTTTAAAAATAGCTTTTTATTCATTGTATAATTTTTCTTCCTTCAATCATTTTCACTTATGAGTAAAACTCAACAATACTACAGTCATTGATGTAAATGCCATATAAATGTTAATAAGACCCCAGATGTTTTATTTATATAACAAATATGCACTCTAAATGTTTCACAATTAATTAATTAACATCAATTATAATGTGATTCATATGAAAGTTATACACATTTGTCTCATATACATGTTAGCCAAAAAGTTCAAATTTGTAAAATTAAGGTTTTCACTTAAAATTAATAATTTAGTAATATTGAAAATGTTTGTTCATACAGGGAACTTGAAAAATCAGTGTTTTACTCAATATTATTATTGTTAATGTTATTTAATAACAGAAAAACGTGTAAAATCAGCGTTTCACTCGAAATTAATAACTTTATAATATTGAAAATATTGTTCATTACTGAAAATTTGTAAAATCAGCATTTTACTTAAAATTACTAATTTTGTAATATTCAAAATGTTCTTCCATACAGGAAACTTGTAAAATCAGTGTTTTATTCCATATTATTATTTTAAATGATATTCAATAACAGAAAAACGTGTAAAATCAGCGTTGTACTTAATATAGTCATTGAAAATATTGTTTAACATATGAAAATTGTGAAACCATTGTTTACTGAAACTTAATTGTTTGTAATATTGAAAATGTTCTTTAATGAAAAAAAATTGTTTGTAAAATCATAGTTCACTGAAACTTGTTTTTAATGCTTTTAACATATAGAAATTGTGAAATCATCGTTTACAGATAATTAATTGTTTTCAATATTGAAAATTTTCTTTAATGCATGAAAAATTGTAAAATCATTGTTTACTGAAACTTGAATGTCTTAATTTTGAAAACATTCCTAACACATACAAAATGGGGAATTATCGTTTACCGATAATTAATAGCTTTTAATATTGAACATATTCTTTAACATATAAAAAAATTATGAAATCATTATTTACTGAAACTTTATTATATCATTAAGCCGTTTCCCTTTCGGGGTAGGCGTGAATTGCTCGGTGGTAAAGTAGTGATGTGTGGATCGTGTAAAAAGTGGATGAGAAGAACCAGAATCCAATCAGGATGAAGGACAATGCAATTCGATCCGAATGCCTCGCGACATCTCTGGGAACTGGATGACCCAGCAAAGCTTCTAAAATGTGTAGGGGAAGCCAAAATCTTTTGTCAGATTAAAGAAGCGTAGAATTAGCCAGATCAAAGTTACTAGGAAACAAGTGAGAACTCCTGTATAAAACGATGTACTTGTAATTGATACAGATCGAATCTTCTTTGACAGAATCAGTACCACAGCAAAGAATCGGACCATTTCTGTTCTAGTAACAAACGTCGCGGAATGCTCTTCACATCGGGTAGCAAATATCATATTATGTGTGATACAATTGATTTCTACGTTTGCGACCTTCTTGAATATTCCAGTTGTCTTACTTTTATTGCATTAATAGTCATCCAACGCACAGTGGGCTGAATCGGGAATTTACTATTCAAAATCACCTACAGCCTATAATTATCAACCGATTTTCAATTTTTTTGTTTAGAAGTGGTCAACGATAGTTGCCCAAGAGCGTCTATGGATTTGAGTTTTTGATTTTCGTCATTTTCTATTCGTTTGATCATGAAAATTCGTTATATGGTATAATTTGTTTATCTTATAAACAAATTATATAAACAAATGCATAGTTTAGGCGTTTATTGGCAAAAAGTAATCGCTTTTCTTTCTCAGTACCTTCAAACTTCAAGAGTGGTTATATTTCGTGATTCGGATTGGTCATTCGATATTATTTATTTATTTTATAAAAAAATTGTATAAACAAATGCATAGTTTGGACATTTATGGACAGAAAGTAATTTTTTTTTCTCTAATCGTCTTCAAATCACATAAGTGGTGATGTTCAGTGACAAAGACTTATTAACCCATATTATTTGTTCATGTTATAAACAAGTTTTATGAACAAATGCATAGTTTGACCATTTATAGATAGAAAGTGATCGTTTTTCTTCTGAATTGTCTTCAAATTACATAAGTGGTGATGTTGAATGATGAAGAATTGTCAATCGATATTACCTGTTTTGGTTAGAAACAAATTCTATAACAAAATATATGTTTAAGGTAGAGTAAAGTTTCACGTAAATGTCGGTGAGGTTGACTGAAGTAAATTTTGGTTTTAAAACTGCTTCTCAGTTTTTTAAGTGATTCAAATATTCAAAATATACCGTATTCAGAAGAAGCTGCAGAAGCCCGTTATACGAATTTCAAGCGATTGAGAGAATTCAACACACAAAATTGCTCTCGAATTTCGACCAATGAAGATTTAATACATAAGCTCCTTGTGTCATCTCAACAATATATTACACTAGTTTACAGCCATTTTGCCCTCCATATCTTACTATTATATCGTCCTGCGAAGAATAGAAATAACATAATATCTGCAAATTGTCTGCTTTCTAGTTGAAGGTTTAATAAAATAAATAATTTAAAACTGAAAAACATTTGATTCGAAAATTTTGAGACTGTTAAAACTTCCACACGAGTGGAAATCAATAAGTTAACAATTGTGTTATTATAAATCAAATAATTGCTTCAATTTTGTATAATTACAAGAATTTTAGAGTTCCGAATTTCATGCTGAACGATCATTTTTCCATTTTTCCCTCTCATAATTGTGAATTTTCAAACTAATATTCGAATTATTGAATTTTGAAACATTCTTCTAGAATAATTCAATTATGAAGGTTAACTCAACAATTTTTTCATTTTGTACCGTGAAAATAACTGTAATTTTTTTATTCATGATAGATGAGTTTTTCTGATCTATTTTAATGTCAAATCACAATTTTGTATGTGCATAATAGCAATTTAGAAGTTTAAACTTTTAAAATCTTTCGAATTGAATCATTTAATTAAAATTTGTATTGAAAATTTTCAAATTTTAATTTGTTGGGATGGAAAATCATTTTCATTCGAAAGTCTTCCACTTTATGTTCTCCAATTTTGAAAGTTCTTGATTAGAAATAATTCCGAAATCATTCAATTTCTATATTCTTCAATTTAAAAGAAAATTGTACTCATTCGAAAAATTAGTCTTAGATATGATACAATTTCGACTACTTTCTAATCAAATTGTCACATGTTTAACATTTTGGTCTGCATTTTTCTTTATTCGACTTTTTTTCTTCAAAAGTTTTGAATTTATAATTATTCAATTTCAAGCGCTTTCAATTGAAAATTATTAAATTTTATTCATTTCTTAAGGAATGTTTAAAAATTAATATAATATTCTTTTATTAATAATACATTTTTAATTGTTCATATTATTCATCTCATATAATATTGAGTTATTCGATATTAAGAGACTAAAGATTTTAAATAAGTTAATTTCTAATATATATAATTCTCAATAAAGAAGTTTTTGATTTAATTTGTTCAGTTTGTTACATTTTTTTATTATTGCTTGCGTTGAGCATGATAACTCTAGAATGGATTATCTGAAATCAAACAACCAAAAAGATTTCATGAGTATATTCCTATACGGAGATCATGGACACACGGCTGAAAAAATCTTACAAATTCTGTTAATATTTTTTTTTTTTATTATTATTATATCATTAAGCCGTTTCCCTTTCGGGGTAGGCGTGAATTGCTCGGTTGGATAGTAGTATGATTTTTATAAGAGAATGAAACAAGTTTTGAAACTCCTTTCAAACCAATAAAATCAATCGAGAATTCCCTCAAATTCAAAAGGAATAACAATTTCAAATTTCGAATCACCATAAATTAATCAGAAAGATATCCGAATATTTTTATAAAACTTACTGAAAACCATTTAATTATTCCCTGCAACCTGTCAAAAAGTACTAAAATTTCCATGATTTTTATAAGAGAGTGAAACAAGTTTTGAAACTCCTTTCAAACCATCAAAATCAATTGAGAATTCCCTCAAATTCAAAAAGTAAAGCAATTTCAATTTCGAACCACCATCAATTAATCAGGAAAATATTCGAATATTATTATAAAATTCACTGAAAAGCATTAAATTATTACCTGGAACCTGTCAAAAAGTACTAAAATTTCCAAGGTTTCTATAAGAGAAAGAAAATTTTTGATACTCCTTTCAAACCATTAAAAGCAATCGAGAATTCCCTCGAATTCGAAAACAATAACAATTTCAATTTCGACTCACTATCAATTAATCAGGAAAATATTCGAATATTATTATAAAATTCACTGAGAACCATTAAATTATTACCTGGAACCTGTCAAAAAGTACTTAAATTGCCTTGGTTTCTATAAGAGAAAGAAAAAAGTTTTGATACTACTTTCAAACCATTAAAAGCAATCGAGAATTCCCTCGAATTCGAAAAGAATAGCAATTTCAATTTCAAAACACTATAAATTCATCCGAAAAATATTCGAACATTATTATAAAATTCAGTGAAGACCAATAGATGAATCCCTGGCATCAGTTAAAAAGTCCTAAAATTTCCATGATTTTTATAAGAGAAAGAAAAAAGTTTTGAAACTCCTTTCAAACCATTTAAATCAATCGATAATTCCCTCGAATTCAAGAAGAATAACAATTTCGAATTCAAATCACTATAAATTAATTAGAAAAATATCCGAATATTATTATAAACTTCACTGAAAACCATTAAATTACTTCCTCGAACCTGTCAAAAAGTCCTAAAATTGCCATGATTTTTATAAGAGAAAGGAAAAAGTTTTGAAACTCCTTTCATACCATGAAAATCCATCGAAAATTACCTCGAATTCAAACGAAGAACAATTTCAAATTCAAATCACTATAAATTAATTAGAAAACTGTCCGAACATTATTATAAAATTCAGTGAAAACCATTAAATTATTCACGGGAACCTGTCAAAATGTCCTAGAATTTCCATGATTTTTATAAGAGAATGAAACAAGTTTTGAAACTCCTTTCAAACCAATAAAATCAATCGAGAATTCCCTCAAATGATATTTCTTATTAGCAAAATATCTAATTTCGAAAACTTGAATTTTCAATTTGTTTAATTTTGAAGGCTTTTAATTTAAAATTATTTTATCAAAAATGCTAAAAACGAAAAATTGGGTACATTTTGAGGCTTCAATTAAAAATTCTACAATTGTCAACGAATAAAATTTCAAACTATACAATTTCGGGAAATTGCATATTTGACAGGGCTGTTATGAAAAAATAATTTTTGAAAGCTTGAAAACAGGCCCAAAGTATTCAAAGACTCAGAGAATCAAAGACTTATTCTCTTCTTCTTCTGCTGCGCCTTATTTTAAATGTCGGTTTATCTCACAATCCACCTCGCTCTTAAAAAGGTGATATGGTATTCAAAAAATGTAATGTAACGAAAAAGTGACTCACTTGAGTATACAAGTTACTACGAAAATAGTAGCTGACTTAAGTTACAAGTTACATATATTAAAAAGGAACTAAATTCCTAAAAAGTTACAATGAGCGTAACCATCCTATCGTTCGCAAATTTTGCCGTCTAAATTTTTGTCGCAAATTTATTTAGGAGTTATCCAAAAATAATGTAAGATGAGTTGGGAACAGGGGGATTTGGCGAAATCGTACTGCTTCTTATGATAAATTGAATTTTTAATTAAAGATGGTAAATATTCGACAAAATCGTTTATTGTTCAACAAAATAATTAAGTTTTGAACGGAATACGACAAATTGAAACCAAAAAAAAACTAGAAATGATGTTTAAAAATGAAGTCGGACTGCAAACTTTTAGGTCCTGAAGAAATTATATAATTTTCCGTTTGTAAAACTAAATACTCATTCTTATTAGCACACTTCTTTCTAAAACTAATTGCATCAATCCTTCACATTAATTTGATTAACAGAGTCTATACTTTATATTAAGCTTATAAAATTTCAGTAAGATTTCTTGGAAATTATAGAAAATGACCTTTCGTAATTTGTCAATAACCCTTATTTGTTTATTCATTTATTATTAGTTCGTGAATCGCAGACTTAAAAATATCTTTCATGAAGAATAGTTTTGACTACGTACTCCCCCATATAAGAAAGCAAAGAAAACTCGCCAAATCCCCCCCCCCCCCATCAACAAAAGATTTTACGTGATTTATGCACGGCCGCTAACGAGTTACTAGCCAACACTGAAAAATAAATGCAAGTGTAGATTTTTAGAGGTACTATAAATTCTTTATTTGCCAAGTGTGATTTATACAATAATTTAACATTTGTCTCTGAGGACTCGGTTCACAGTCCTCAGAAGTGGGGATTTCACTCCTCCACAGTGTCCACTGAATGTAATAGGGGAAAGTGGGGTATGGTGTCAGTGCGGGGCACTGTGACTCTTGTAACTAATGCTCATGTTTCTTCAATGTCATATTAGTTTTTTACGTAAAATAGCTTTCTTTAGTACTCAAGAAAGGTATTTTATGTGACAAAAACTAATATGAAAGTCAAAAAACGCGAGTATTATTTGCAAGAGTCACCGTGCCCCGCACTGAAACATACCCCACTTTCCCCTAATACCTTTGGATCACATATTTGTCTCTTTTGATGTAATAGCTATGTTTTCAAATATCCCTTATGAAAGATATAAGATATAATATATATTCCGGAAAAACAATTTCTTGATGCTATAACATATGTTTTTCATTCAGTGTATTTCAAATTTAATAATAATTTTTATAAAAAAATGTTTGGAACTCCCATAGGATCAGCTTTGTCTCCTTTTTTAGTTGAAATTGTTATGGAGGATTTGGAGAATTAAGTTTTCCAAAAAATTGACTTTAATATTGATTTTTATGCAATTAAGATATGTAGACGATTCAATACTTAGTGTACATAAAAATAATGTTAACACTCTTCTTACTGATTTTAATAGTATACACCCAAGATTACAATTTACTGTTGAAATTGAAACTGAAGATAGAGCCCTCAAATTATCACATCCAGTTTTCCAATAAAAAAATATTGAACTATGTAAACAAATTCTTTTTCTAAACCATTACCCTTTTGACTTCATTGAAAAACATGAGCATAACAGAATAAATTATATTAAAAACAAAAATAATTATCAAAATAAAGTAAATGGAGCAGATTATAATACATTTAATACTGTTGTTCTTCCATATTTTGGTAAAATCTCAAAAATTTTGAAATCAATGTTGGGAAAATTAGGTTTACATACTAGTTATAGAGTTCCTTTTAAGAACAATATGATTGTAAAATTGGGAAAAGATAGATTTTCTAAGCATAAAATTATACATGATTTTCATTGTGAATAATTTTTTTGCTTATTCTGCAAAAATTATTTATGATAAAATGGATTTCTTTTCAATATTAATTAAAAATATTTTTTTTACTGATTATATCGCATTACCTCTATATACGAAAATTACTCTGGATTACTCCTCCTAAAGTAGACTTGCGCCTATTTTTAACCAAAACGGATTACTTTTTAATAAAATTATTGAATTTTCAACAAAATAGATTAAAATTTTTAACTAAGAAGATTTTAATATCATTATTATTATTATACCATTAAGCTATTTCCTTTTAGGGGTAAGCGTGTCTCACGGTCCGGAAGAGAGTAATTTGGCGGAGGGGGTATAGGTACATGAAATTTAGTATACGCGTATACTAAATTCAGTATACATGTTTACGAAATTTAGTATACGCATGTAGTAAATTCAGTATACGCGTTCCGTTTCGCGTGGGTTCGGTCTTCATCATCTGTAAACATGATCAGATGAAAAATTAAATTAAAGAACAAAGTTTTAGTTTTCAAATAATCATATGGTTAAGCTACATTTACGTTAAAAAATTGAACATACATTTTAAAGAGAAGACTTCTAAGAGCCTCGCAGAAAGAAGCCGAATCTTTTAGCATTACAAAGAACTCAAACAGATGCCACCGGCCACAGTGCCCAGCAAATCGCCTAAATTAAATTTCCTATATGTTTACTACATTTATTACACTTTGTAATGTTAGTATACCTACGTATACTAAATTTCTTTTATGAAGTTATATGTGTACTACATTTATTAAGTGTACATTAAGTTTCTTTTACGTATATGAATTTCATAGTTTTTGTATACTAAAATTCATATACGTGTTCACTATATGCAGCTGAATATAGTAAACACGTATATGAATTTTAGTATACAGAAACTATGAAATTTATATACGTAAAAGAAACTTAATGTACACTTAATGAATTCAGTATACATATAACTTCATAATAGAAATTTAGTATACGTAAGTATACTAAAATTACAAAGTGTAATGAATTTAGTAAACATGTAGGAAATTTAATATGCCCGTGTATACTAAAATTGCAACCATTTCTAACAGTGTAGGATCTTCATCCAAATTGCATGCGCGCAAATCATTAAAGTCTGTACTTTTTTTTAAATGTGAAATTAAAAACATAATTCTTTCACATTTTTTCATATGAAAACCAATTGAAAGAGCGTTACATTTTTCCAGTGATAGGACAAAAAAAAACCCGGCAAATGTTTTGTAAGAATTCTTCAGTAGAATAAACTCTACGGAAATAAGTGTTTCAAACCATTACACCAGAAAATTTCCAATTCATGAAAGTATGATTAATCGAGTGTTTCAAATTTAGAATATGATACATATTTGTATCGAAATTATTATTTCTGAATTTATATATTTTATTTTTATAGATAATTCAAGCGGTACCAATGTGTATACACTAGGGATTACACACTCTCGAATTTTCATGCATATTGCCCGGAAATTTGTTCGAATCCAAAAAAATACGAATCGTCAAAATCATCTGAATCGATTTGCAACTCAACATTTCTTTTCACAAATAGTCATAGAATACGAATAAAACATTACTTTTTGAATATCACCCCCATAAGTCTGTTTTATAGGGTCCCAAAAAACCCCATAAGTGACAGTAAAGTTAGAGAATACATTGTGCGTCATTCAGTGGCCATTTGTGGAACTAATAATTTGTCAGTGTGGCGGCGTTCGGAACTAATAATCTGTCAGTAGCTGACACCGTTCGGTAAAAAGCTATCTAACGCTCACTTTTCTGGGGGCGTTATAGGCTCACAACATGGTGGTTTCGAATCAATGTAATTTAAGTAGTTTAAATTTTGAGAATAAAATTAAAACGATTGAATGTCGAAAAGTATAACTGACAATTTGAAAATGGTTTATTTCTAAACGATTAAATTTACTTAAAGTAATAGGAATTTTTAAAAGTTCGAGTAAAAAACGGTTTTAATATCACAATACTTCGCGAGTATTTATTTTTTTATTTTTAGATGAAGTTCAGATTTGTTTAAGTTTCAAGCTTCTGGAGTATTCATTTTTTCATTTGTTAATATTTGTCATTTAAAATTACTTTTTACTTCGAACGTTTTTCAGAATAATTCAATTTTAAAAGTTTAGAATTGATGATTTTTCCATTTTTAACAGTGAAAAACAGGTGAATTTATTTTTTGATTTTAGAAAAATTTGTCGAATCAATTTCCATTTTAAATCATGATTTTTTAATTATAGTTTAATAGAAATTTAGATTTCTAGAATCTCAGAAGCTTTTACTTTGATATATTCAATTTAGTTTTTAATTTCAAATTGTCAAATTTTAATCGTTTGGAATTTAAATAATTAAAATTCAAAAATTTTCACTTTAAAATTATTCAATTTGGAATGCTTTTAATTAGAATTAATACAATATTCATTCTTCGGAATTTTAAATGACCTGTTTTTGAAAATTCTAATCAGAATTTTCTTCATTTCTAACGTTTTGAAATTGTCTTCTTTTCAAATTTTAATCTGAAATCATTCCATTTCGAGATTCTTGAATTCAAAATAAAATTATTCAATTCTGGACGCTTTGAATTAGAAATAAGACAAAGGAGAGTGCCAATGTCATATGCGATTTTGGGCCCAGAACGTCCAGATCTGAAAAGTATGTAAAGTTGTTATACTTGGTCCGACAAACAAAAATCTCAATAGATGTAACCCCCAAAATTGTGCCGTTTCTAAGATATTGCTTTTCAAAGTCACAAAGTGCATACATTGTGAATATTGAGTTTGCTTATTAGCAGGGCGTCAAGAAGCTTCAACCTCTATTATTATGCGTTTGTTACACGATAAATAAGCAGTACTGTCATATATTTTATTATTCGTCTTCATCAGAATAATCTTGTAAAACTGGTACCAGCGATAGATTGTTAGCGGGTGGTTTTATTATTTCTTGAACACTCACCTTCCCCCACTTCCTTTCCCCAACCCTAACTTCCCATCCCTTACTCACCCGCACTACCTTCCCTCATTTTCCATACTTCTTCTCCCCTTATTTCCCCTTATTTTTCCTCCCATAACTACCTCTACTTCCTCTACTTCCTCTACTCCCTCATACTCTGCTAATTTTTCCTCCCTTCACTTACCCTACTTTCTCCCCTCTAATTTATTTTCACTTCCCGTACCACCTCATTTCGCCTCACTTCCACAGTTCCCCTCCCCTTATTTTCTCTTATTTCCCTTCCCTCACATCACATATATCTCCTCTCCTCACTTTCAGAGCTGAAACTTACCTTCTCCCACTTCCCTTCCCCAACCCTAGCCTTCCAACCTCTACTCAACCTACTCAACTCTACTAGCCCTTCGTTAAATTTTCATACTTCTTTAACCCTCATTTCCTTTTACTTCCCCTCTCATTCCATACTTGCCTTTACCCCGCTCATTTTCCCTTCCCTTAATTTACTTACCCCCCATTTATTTACTTTCATTTCTCCTACACCTCATTTCACCTCACTTCCACAGTTCCACTCCAGTTCTCTAATTCCCCTTCCCTCACTTCACCTGAATCCCTTCTTCTCACATCTCCTTACACTCCTATTATTCCCCTAATATTTCTTCCTTCTCCTTTCATCACTTTCCTTACAGCCCCGTCCTTTATTTTCCGTCACTGTCCCTTCCTTTATTTCCAGTACTTCTCTCCCCCCACTTTCCCTCTCCTTATTTCTCATCACTTCCCCTACTTATCCAACATTTCTCTTGCTTACCCTTCCCTCATTTCCTCTCACCCTACTTCCTCTTTCCTTATTTTACCTTACTTACCCTACTTCTCCACATCTCATTTCCCCTCACTTACTCTGCTTCTTTTAAAATAACTTAAAATCTTGAAAATCCTTTACCATTTTTTTATGTCTAATATCCCTTGAATTTTCTAATATTAAAAACATAAATCATTTAAAAATTCATAATGGAAAATTTTCAAATAATAATAGTTCTAAAAATATACATAATTTAGCCCCTGCTCCTTAACATATGCAACCCTGCTTACATTCCTTGCCCCTGAACCTGTGCAACCCTCCTTACAATCCCTGTCCCTTAACCACTGGATCCCCCCTTGCAGCCCCTGCTCCTTACCATATGCAACCCTCCACACACGCATTGCCCCTCAACCTATGCAACCCTCCTTACAATCCTTGCCCCTTAACCCCTGCAACTATAAAATATCAAACCAATCATTTTTATGTATTTATTCTAATAGCAAACGGTAAAGTACAATAAACATTGGCATTATAGACCTGATTTCTAATTTAAAAGTAATTCAATTACCTAGGAAATCTGACCATCTTTGAGTTCACGTTGACATTTCGTATTTCATACAGATAGACAAAAGTTCAAATAGATACTCAGCTTTATATGATAAAATAATTTGAAATGCAAGCCGTCAATATGATTTTAAGCACAAAATGTCTATTTTTAAGAACTCTGTGTACTTCAGTGGCGAAATAAATACCCTGAATAATAATTTAATTTTCAAAATCTCAACTGTCACCAATAAGTTAGATTTACTGGCAAAGAATAAATGGCGTACTTCAGGAGAAAAACTTTATGATGATAAAGAATGTAGCGTAATGCGCCATAAGTTTAGACAAATTTTAAATGTCTTTAAAAGGTTGTGTTTTGCCGATTCGGAGAAGGAAAAATACCTGGAAATCAAAAGGTCTTTTCTGGAGCTACGTATCTCAAAGATGGGGCACTACGAATCTTCGCTGCTGAATTCACTACCTCTGTTGACAAGAGTGACTTCGTGGCTTAACAAGGTGAACATTCTCCCACAATATTAGGCAGGTTTAAGGCCTGGAGGGAGTTGTATATACCATATTTTTACCCTGAATTCTTTAATTCAGATTCATATATCTATCTCAAAGCGACGAATCTTAGCTGAGATGTCCATTCGTACACACAAGGGTCCGACTTTGCCCTCTAAGGTAACTTGTGGGGTGATTCAAGGAGAGATCCTCAGTCCTTCTCCCTTTTGCGCTTCTCATACATATATCATCTAGAATAGTACTTAAGAAATTACGGTATGCATGGAATTTCAATAAAGCACTTACGTGACGTTATTCTGCTTTGCTTATGCCGATGATATAGTCGTATTCAAATACTCTAAGGCTGACTTATAAGCAAAAATCAACCTCATCGCGTAATACTGTATGAGCCATTTTTTGACGGTCAACGCAGCAAAATCAAAAGTTATGGTGTATTATAACGGTTGGAAATGTGGATACATCATATTCGGGTCTATTTTATGGAAATTTCATAAAAAGAATGTCTGCTGTGAATATTTCGATCAGTTCTGTTTTAAAAATTGTATGTTCTTCTGAATCTAATGCTTGGCAAACTAATACTACACTTTCTGGTAGCCTCACGCTTAGTGTTCTTTTTTACGCAATATAAATCTGGAAATTAAGGTACTTTGATTATGTCGAGAAATTACAGTCCTCTTCCTTTAAGAAAATACTAGTCTTAACGTTATACACGCCGAATTGTGCCCCCTGATTAGAGACAGGTAGATTACAGTTAGCTTACGGTATCTCAAAACAAGATATTCTAGTCAAATTCATAGCGATGGCATTTGGACAATTTTCAGTTCGACCACGCATATAAATCATGCATTTAACACAATTAGATATCTTATATGTTGTAGGAGTACAAATGTAACTTTATCAGCCAGAAAATATTTCGAAGTAGAAATTAGTGGTTATGCAACCTTGACTGCTTCTCCCTTGTGCATTCAAACACCTTTTCGATCAATGAATAATAATTGGAGATTTAGCATTGACCAATTATTTATAATTAGGATGAAATCTGTATCCGAACCAATGCGCACATTTCCTACTGATGTGAAATGATTTTGGATTCGTAAAAAAGTTCGTACCAACAAACATATTCTTAACATTTGAAGGGCAGCCTGTCACATGAATCCAGCCTACATTTTTCTAATTTCGACGGGGATACGAAATTCAAATTTTAATTTTTTCAGTAGTGAACAATCTAATTCTCGAATGTTGTAAAATTGTACCTTGAATAATGCTATGACTTTCCATTTAAGTATTTATTTAAGCGAAATTCGAACATAGGTGAACAAACTTTCCCTTCTATTTTGATTCAATATGATCTCTTGTTCTGAAATTCAGAAAAGTTCTGTATTAATAGGGTTTGTTTTTTTAATAAAATTTTTAATCACGCGTACATAATGAACTCCTGCAGACTAAATTCGTGTTCAAATCTGACAAATTGCAAATTATTATTTTCCGAACACTTAGAGAAACTTTCTCTTCTTTCAGGACGATGCTTCATGATACAAATCAAATTTTCTCTCACAGTTGATGATGAAAGGAATTTCATTTGTTTAAAAAAAAATGTTTTGCAGCAAACATTATCGGTGTAGAAAAAACTGCACCTAATCTTATAGTCAAATAATTCTGTTCGTTTAGAAAACATACTTCAGTTGTTCAAAACAAAACAAGCAAGAGGACGATGCTTTTGTTCCAAGTCATTCTTTTATTGGCGTAGACAGCCTAAATACCTTTTCATCATTATATTCAGTACCAATTAGAGTGCTATATTCATCACTGAAATTAAAGATGACTGCCCAAATAGAGACAAAAGTGTAAACTATCCTTATGTTTTTGCATCAGTAGAAAAAAACGGATAATTTTGTTCATAATCAATTTAGTTAGCACTGTATCGAATGAGTAGTTTTGTGCTATATAGTATCCTCATCATTAACTCATAAGGCTTAGGTGCTAAAATTGTCGTTCTTAGATTGTATTTACATTGTTCTAATGGTCTCGTAAATAGGTTTAATCTGGGAAAAAGTATTTGTTTGCTAATTAAATTTTTTGATGAATGGTTATTTAAATTTTCCAAATAATATGAAAATCGAGATATTTTAGATAAATTGGATTAAGGTAACTAGACTGACACAGGGTGGCCGTTTAAATCAAAGAAACAAATTCCTGGTCATTTCCCGGTTCCCAAACATTTTTTACGGCCAATGACATTAAAAAATTCGAACTCTAAAGATAAAAATGTTTCTATTTGAAGCAATAAATACTGAGCTGCAAATCAATATAAGCAATTTTAAGCTAGAGACATTAAAAATTGAACGATTACATTTTTTTATATACTGAACACTTTTTACATTACAAGTTAAATTATTTTTATTTTAAATAGTTTAAAAATCATTAAAAAGCTTCACGGTTTTATTCCAAAATCTTAAAAAATCTACATGTTATTTTACCTTTCTTCAAATTTTAAACTATGTTTGAACTTTTTTCAGAACTTCTAAACTTCTCTTAAAATGATACGAATTTTTCCTACAATTTTGTAAAAAAAATCCTGCGAAATTAGAAAATTTTCCTTAAAATCTTCTAGATTCATTTTTGACAATTCTGGAAATCTTTTTAAATCTTTTTATATATTCTCTTAGAATTATATTTTTTTTTTATAAAAAATCATTTTCAAATTTCTTAGGATTCTTAAGAAAATGTTTTTATATTCTTTTGAAGCCTTCACAATTCTTAAAAAGCTTCTACATTTTTTGTTCGAAATTTGCGAAAATCTATAATTTGTTTCAAATTAGGCTGTGGGCTATTTACACCGAAATTTTGGTACGAATAGGCGGATTTTGTCGGTATACGTCGACACTTCGTTTAAATTATTTCAAATCGTTTCAAATTTTAAATTATTTTGAATCGTTTAAAAACATCTAAATATCTCTTCAACTTACTTGAATTTTTTCTAGGAATAATAGGTGTTCAATATTTATTTATACATCAAAATTCAAGAATTATTATTTAAAAAGTAAAATTCTTTAAATAGAGTAATTAAAATTGTAACGCTGGAAGTTCACTTTTTTTGTTTAGTTCTGAATTTTTTATTTATAATTAGTGATTTTAAATTAACAATAAAATATTTTTAAATATTAAGTAATTGTTCTTTTGCTTAATTGAAAAATTTTCAAATTGTAGATTGAAACAATATTTGAAATTTAATGAAAGCCTTTAACTATGAATATATAATTTTGAAGTTATTTTTGAAATAAAAACAGTTTATAAAGTTTCAATCGAGTGTTTATATTTGTTTAAATACAGTCAAACTCGGATTCAACGTTCCCGGATTTACCGATTCCGAGAATTGACGCCGCGCCGCGGGTAGGCTTGTCACGTGACACGTGAAGTTTGAAAACAGTTTCTGTAACTCTTCAAAAAAAGCATTCCAGTATACCTATCAATGCGAAACTGTGTATAAATTGCAGAAAAGGAATGTCTGAATTTGCATGACTATCCCCTTTGTATTCTCATACTGATCCAACAACTGAAGATGCTTCAGTTATCAACGACAATGCACCTCCTATTCTCGAGAATGATATTTCAATGAAAGATGACGACATTTGTCTTGATCCTCCAACATCTGAGTTTGAAAGATTCAAGAAAGATTGTTCTGGTGGAAATTATCACGCCAAAATGGAGGTTCTTGAACAAATAAAACAAAAATTTCAAAAATCTCCAAGTTATTCTGTAAAAGTGGTATTTGTAACTCTTGCTCCTGAATCGTTGGGCCGCAGAAGATTGGCTTAAGAATTTGGCGCTTCCAAACGCTAAACTAGATATGAGAAAATTAGAAGCTTAAAATGGAATTTTAACTTCTTCTAATTTAAGAAAGGTAAAACTTTAGTATCCGAGATTGAAAATTTGGTGAAAAAATTTTACCTTGATGACAAGAATAGTCGTACGATGCCTGGTATGAAAAATTTCCCGTGAACCCCTTTAAAAAAATTAATTGTGTGCAATCTTTTTGAATTATATGCAAATTTTAAGACTCATCATCCTACAGTTAAAATTTGCTTATCAAAATTCTCTAAGTTGAAACCATGAAATTGCATGCTCACTTCAGCCAGTGGTACGCATACAGTTTGTGTTTGTGTCCATCACGAAAACGTCAATATAATGCTTGATGCTGTAGATTGAAAAGAACCAACCTGCGAACATTTTTCTTTCATTGAGACTTATCATAATGACAACTTATCATGGTAATTGGATACTTTGAAGTTGTTTCCATCAGAAAAGAATCTTGAATTCAATGTAAAGGAAATCTATGCATTTTACTTCGAATGATGAAGCCTCACATGAAATACAATCTTTTGATAAGAGGACTCCACCTGGATAACAATAGGAACACCTGAAATAGATACAAAATGGCGAATAAGTAGAAGCAAAGACAAGATGTATCACGACTGCATGCATGACGTTATCATTCATTGTGGCAGCCCATATATGAAATGCAATCCTATCCTAATAAGACTTGACCGGCAAAGAAACGCCTCGGACAATATAAAAACACTCAGAAGAAAATGGCAATTGAAAGTCATTCGACCATTCATAATTCAACAAAAGACAACAACCTCTAAACCTCTCTGAAGATACATTTGGATGGCCATGGCAGAAGATCTGTAGACTCAAAGTTTGCATGACCAACTGACTACTGCTTATTCAGATTTTGCAAAATAATGTACAAATGTTATTTTTCATGATTACTTCAATATTTGCTCCTTATTTTGTACTAATTTTTATCCTCAGCTACCCTGAGAAATCTATCATTACAATAATTTTATATTATCACAATTCATAATATGTATTGGTATTGAAACATACGTATTTTCATTGTCTCGTTTTTATAATTATAAAAACGTTTGCATCCTATAGAAAAAATTTTGTTATTATATATTTTATTGCAATTTGTGTCGTTTCTCCATAAATTTAATTTGTTTATTTTCAATTTTACTTTTTTATGATTCAAACTGAAAGTACGCATACTAGTGTAAAGTGGTTCTGAGCAAATTTGTGGATATAATTTTGGCGAGAAATGTTGTTAAATAAAAAGTTATTGCAGCTTGTGTTGTTTTTCCAAGAAGTCAATTTTTAATTTTTGATGTATTTTTATAGCAAGAGTTTATAGCAAATTTGTAGATCCTTTTTGGTTGAACCGTTTTTGTCTTTTCATTTTTTTTTCTTCTCTCATGTAATTTTTAAAAAATTTAATTTTTTTATTTTTATACTTATTTTCCATGATTGAAAAATATATTTGCCCTTTCCGAAAATTATAAATAACAAATTTGTACATCCACTTTGAGTGAACAAGTTTGCATATTATTTTTTTCCCCCTTGTGTCGTCTTCCAAAACATTAAATTTTGTATTTTTAGTGTTATTTTTCACGAATGAAACAAAAACTACGCGTCTTATCAAAAAGTGATTCAAAATAAATTTGTAGACCTTTTTTGGTTGCACGATTTTTGTTTTTTCATCTTTTTTTGTATCTTGCATAGTTGGACCGCAAAATGAAATTTTTAATTTTTAATTCTTTTTTGTGCGATCAAAATTTGAATTTTCGATTTTTCGAAAAAATTCAGAAAGTTGTTATGATAATCTTGTAGTGCTCTCAAGAAGAAACGTTTTTCTCCTCTTGACTTTTTTTCATATCATACGTTGTTCGGCTTAAAATATTAATTCTCGTTTGTTTTTTGGGATTTTGAAAATGCTATAACTCTGATAATTTTCATTTTATCGAAAAATTTCACAGAGATAAATTGTTTTTCTCTTGAAGTAATACTAACGACCGTACATAGAATTTTCAAATTTTAAAAAAAAGTGGTCTAAAAAATTTTCAAAATGTGCTCACTTTTTGAATTTTGATCCAAAATAGCTGGTTGACAAACTCGTTCCTTCTTTTTAGGCCTTCAAAAAGTGTGCCAAAGCACAATCTAATCTGATCAATCTTTCGAAAGTTATCGTGCCTACACTGCCTGGATTGAATTCGCGAAAAATTCAAATTTTGTGAAGGGGGTTGATTTTGGAGCTTAAGGGTTGTTTTGGGGAATTTTTTTTTGTGGATTCTGAGAGCCCAAAAAAAGCCCAAAATTCTGGTGGAATTGAATTTTCATTATTTTGTGTTTTTAGGAAGTGGAGGTCACCTCCACAAAAAAATTGATTTTTTGGAAAAAGTAAAGGAGCCCAAAAATTATAATTGGGGCCCAAAAAAACCCTAAAAAAGCCCACAATTCTGAGCTATGAAAAATTCTAAAATTTGATTGTTGAGGTGCCCCCCTGGCTGCCCCTTCAGTCGTGTAATCCAACGCCCGGCGACAAAATTAATGCTCTCAGTTGACATAATGAGTTACCCGTTAAGGTTTTCTGTAGTCTGCCAGTGTCAGGTATATTCTCGATTGCCTGACAATAACCCGATCCACGAGTTCCTTACGGCATTTTTTATCTTATTATGTATATATATAATATATACCTTCTTTTGACGACATAAGGAACACTTTAGAATAAAACATTCTTGCGTCGAAATTTTGTTGACATTTGTCCAATTTGTTCACTCTTTCGCCTGCCTAAAGGGTTGGGATAAGAATTTTATTATTTTCGAGATCACTAAGAGAGCGTTCACATATTATGTAATATTTTTGTGTACCTTCTTTTAACCCCCTGCCACCCCCTGTAACACACGGTAGTATTTACTTTTGACTCTATCCCCCTTCTTAACTGTTACGTAACATATTATGCTTAAAAACAAAATAAGAATGAATGTGAATTAATAAGAACGAACTGAATGTTTTTTAAATATTTTGTTGAATCATACGATCACTGAAATTTCTTATAAGTGGTAATTAAACATCACCTACTTAAAACTTTTTTCTCTATAGAATTATGAATTATTCAACGGTTTTTAATGAACTGAACGTAAGAAAAATTCAAGAAAATCGAATATAGTTTTTCATAGAGGAACATTATATGTTTTAGACAATACATCGTAAAAGTATTTGAATTTTTTTAGTGCTTTTAATCAGAAGTTTAGTATCTGCAACGTGGTAATCTTCTGATAATATACTGGTGTTTTTTTAACTTGACACATCACAATATCTCGAACAATACGCTTCCTATGAAAAAATATCCTCAATAAAAACTTTTTTATTTTCGAGGGGGAAAAGCGACTTTGAACAAATTGCCCCCCCCCCCAACTGAGGAAGGGGGTGGGCTAATTTTGTAATTTCAAATGGAAACCCCAATTTTTTATCACAGATTCAGATTCTCCTTTATGAAATACGTAAGTTTTATTCAGGAATTCAGAGAATTCAAGGAATTCAGAGAATTCAAGGAATTCAGAGAATTCAAGGAGTTCAGAGAATTCAAGGAATTCAGAGAATTCAAGGAGTTCAGAGAATTCAAGGGATTCAAAGAATGAAAGGGATTCAGGGAATTCAAGGGATTCAGGGAACTCAAGGGAACAAGAGAATTCGAGGCATTCAGCAAATTCAAGGCATTCAGCAAATTCACGAAATTCAGAGAATTAACGGAATTCAGAGAATTCAAGGAATTTAGAGAATTTAAGAAATTCAGGAAATTCCAGGGATTCACAGAATTCAAAGAATTTAGAAAATTAAAGGAATTCAAGGAATTCATAGATTTGAAGAAATTTTGAGAATTAAGGGTACTAAGAGAATTTGAGGAATTGAGACGATTCCAGGCATTTCAAGAATTCTATGAATGCAAAGGATTCACAATCCTGAGAATTTAAAAAATGGTTTTAATTCCTGAAATTCTCATAATAACTTGAATTTGCTGAATTCCCTGAATACTCTAAATTCCCTGAATTTGCTAAATTCCTTTAATGCACTGAATGCCTTAAATTTTCTGAATGCCTCGAATTCTCTACATCCCTGGAATTCCTTGAATTCTCTGAATGGCTTGAATTCTTGAATTCTTGAATTACTAAGAGTAATGTGTAACCCGTCATTATACATCATCACATAAACAGCAGTAAAACTTTGATAAAATTTATTGAAAAAATGTTTTTCAAGTTTACTTTTTGTCACATCATAAGAAAATATATAAAATTAATAAACGATTTTCTGAAATCAAAGACAGATAAGTAACTTGAAAAAAATAAATATCTACCAAGTAGGCACGGTAGTTAGTCATCGTTAGGACGTCCCAAAGCCATCAAACGTCTCCATACCCACTGGGAGACTCAAAGAAGCGTAATAAGATTAAAGTCATAAAAAGTAAATGCAAAATAGTACATTGTGTATCAAGGGCGTAAAGAAGGCTATTTTGACTCTTCAAAACAGCCGTACGCTCTTGATACACATTATAGTGTAGGTGTATGTCTGGCGGGTGTAACGTTTTATATGGCAGGCGTGAAGTTAAGTAGCGGGCTTAAGTAGCGGGCGTAAAGTATCATGTCGGACCGGCGCCGGAGTGCACATGTGCGAACGTCACTGGGCTGGAAGCGGCCACATTACGCCTGCTCCACGTGCATGCAATGGCGCGTTTTCAAGGGTGGTCAGACAAAAAGAGATTTTCATATATCTATAATAATTTGTAAGGAATAATTTCATAAAAATAATATTTAAAATATTTATAAACTAACTTTTATTTTTCGGACTTTTTGACAGGTTCCAGGTATTAATTTAATGGTTTTCACTGAATTTTATAATTGTGTTCGATTATTCTTCTAATCAATTTATAGTGATTTAAATTTGAAATTCTTATTGTTTTTGAATTTGAGGGAATTCTCGATGGATTTTAATGGTTTGAAGGAAGTTTCAAAGCTTTTTTTTCCTCATAAAAATCGTGGCATTTTCAGGATTTTTTGACAGGTTGCAGGGATTAATTTAATAGTTTAAAATGAATTTTATAATAATGTTCGAATATTTTTCTAATTAATTTATAGTGATTTGAATTTAAAATTGTTATTCTTTTTCAATTCGAGGGAATTCTCGATTTATTTTAATGGTTTGAAGGAAGTTTCACAGCTTTTTTTCCTTGTATAAAAATCATGGCATTTTTAGGACTTTTTGACGTGTTCCAGGGATTGATTGATTGGTTTTCACTAAATTTTATAATAACGTTCGAAAATTTTTCTAATTAATTTATAGTGATTTAAAATTTGAAATTGTTTTTTTTTTTGAATTCGAGGGAATTCTCGATGGATTTTAATGGTTTGAAGGAAGTTTCAAAGCTTTTTCTTCCTCTTATAAAAATCGTTGCATTTTTTAGACTTTTTGACAGGTTCCAGGGATTAATTGATTGGTTTTCACTGAAGTTTATAATAATGTTTGAATAGCTTTCTAATTAATTTATAGTAATTTGAATTTGAAATTGTTATTCTTTTTGAACCCGAGGGACTTCTCGAGTGATTATAATGGTTTGAAGGAAGTTTCGAAGCTTTTGTTTTCCTCTTATAAAAGTCATGGCATTTTTAGGACTTTTTGGCAGGTCCGAGGGATTAATTTAATGGCTTTCACTGAATTTTATAATAATGTTCGAATATTTTTCTAATGAATTTATAGCGATTTGAATTTGAGATTGTTATTCTTTTTGAACTCGTGGGAATTCTTGATTGATTTTAATGTTTTGGAGGAAGTTTCAAAGCTTTTTTTTTGCCTCTTACGAAAATCATGGCATTTTTAGGTCTTTTTGATAGGTCCCAGGGATTAACTTAATGGCTTTCACTGAATTTTATAATAATGTTCGAAATTTTTCTAATTAATTTATAGTCATTTGAATGAAAAATTTTTTTTTTTTTTTGTTTGAATTCGAGGGAATTCTCGATTGATTTTAATGGTTTGAAGCACGTTTCAAAGCTTTTTTTTTCCTCATAAAAATCATGGCATTTTTCGGACTTTTTGACAGGTTCCAGGTATTAATTTAATGGTTTTCACTGAATTTTATAATTGTGTTCGATTATTTTAAAAATATAACATTTCTTATAAAAAGATTGTTTGTTCTTTTCGACATATAAAAATGAATGTTTAATCTTTCCCCTATTTCCCCCTTTTTCGTGAGATAATCACCCTATTTCCCCTTTTTTGAGCTCCTTTTGCGCTGTGATCCCTGATATCACATCCACTAAGTGAAGTTCTCCACGAGGGCCCATTAGTATTCAAGATCGTACTTTTCTGGCGACTCTCATTCCGCTAACAGTCTTCATCACACATTTCTTATCAACTATTTTTCTCCACGCTTTCCTGTCCTGGCATACAACTCTATCTTCCTTTACGTCCATACATCATTTCATGCAAGCTCTTAATTGTTTTTAATCCACTTTAATTACTTGAAATTCTTCGGAGTTCTTTAAATTCTTTGTAGTTCTTTTGAATTCGTTTAATTTTCTTGAAACCTTCTGAAATCCTCGGAATGCCTGAATTTCTTGAATTTTCTAATTTTTCTGAAATCTCTAAATTCCTTCGGTTGTTCTGAATTCCTTACATTCTTTGTAATTCAGGAGATTCGGGGAATTTAAACGAACTCAAGGAACTTATAAGAATTCAAGGAATTCAGATAATTTAGAGAATTTAGAGGAGTTCCTAGAAACTCAGGAATTTATTCTTTGAATTAAACGGCCACCCTGAATTCAGAAGATTTTAAAGAAGTTAAAAGAATTTGAAAGAGTTGCAAAGAGTTTAAAAGCATTCCAAGCAATTCAGAAGAATTAAAAAGAAAACAAAGAATTCAAAGAACTCAAAAAGAAGAGTGGTCGTTTTAGACGCACAATCCAAGGGATTTTCTTTTAGCATGGAGGTATCGAATAATTGTTTGTTAGGGAGCTTTTCGTTAAATGTTGAAAATCCGCTTTCAATCTCGTCACTGGCTCGAGACATACCGAAGTTCGCTTGCACAGAATTTTGTTTAGAACGTGTCTACTTGTTTTGAACAAGGTTCCACAAGTTTCATCGATTTTTCAAGAGAGTTCAGTTTTGGACAGTTCCGAATATAAAACTTGAAATTGAAAATTCCTCTAAACCTTTCTTGACAACTACAAAACGTGATAATGACAATTTTCAATCACATCTCTGTGATAAAAAAAAGCTTGACATATCTTTGAAATCAGACCTTACTCACTTATTTTCGGCATTGTATGCAGACACATTATAAATACTGTGTGTAAATAAACACATATGTGTATATATATATATAAACTAAAGGTTAACAACCACCGCAGGGTCCCACTGGAAGTAACTGTCATCTAAAAAAATGACATCGGCTCCCAGTAGGACCGCGGTAAAATCTGGAAATTATTGTGTGACAACGAACAACGTCACCTTCCAGAGAGGCGTCTTTCAGGGCGATACCATGAGCCCTTGACTTTATTGCATCATACTTCTGCCTTTATCTCTCGCACTACGAAATTCTTCTGGATACCTCTGTGGCAACACTAACCAGCGCGAGCATAAGGTCTCTCATGTATTTTATATGGATGACCTGAAGATCTGTGCCTCTGGTAAAGGCAAACTTCAAACTGCCATAAATATGGTCAAGAAGTACACAGGATAGATTGGGATGGACTTCGGATTGGATAAATGTGCCAAAATCCATATGTAGAAAGAAAAGATTATTGGCGTCCCCAAGGACCCTGAGCTTGTGTATATAAGTGTTATTAAACATCTCAACACTGGAGAGACCTATACATACCAGGGCGTACCTTAAAGCCGCATATAGAACGTAACATCAGTAAAGGAGTCTCTCCGAAGAGGATACAGGCATCTTCTTTGACAGATTTGGTCATCCAATCTGTTGGCGTTGAACAAGGTATTTGCGACTAACATGCTTGGCGTCCCGGTTTCACTCTACTCGTTTGGGGTGGTTCAATGGACGAAGAATGAACTTGAGGCCCTTGATTTCACCACACGTAAGATCATGTATAAGAATAAAAGCTTGCATATCAATTCGCCAGTTCCGCGATTATACATTTCACGCCCTCAGGGCGGACGCGGACTTCTGAATCTCCAGTGTCTTCATAACCGAATTGTTTTGAGTACAGCTTACATCGCTGCAAATAGAAAAGATCCTCTCCTAAAAATGGTCAGGAATCACGAGATGTTTGGCAAAGAAGCGTTCCTTTACAAAGCCGCGGAGCAGGCAGCTGAGACCATTGACTTGAATTTTAACGAATTTTAACAGTCCTTGTCGAAGGAGCAAACTTTTGCTTTTCTTAAATCGTCAGGACTTAATTCATGTACAGAGGGTTTTATTTACGCATGCCAGAAAAGTGTCCTTTCCACCTTAGCATACCTTAATCGCATTTTAGGTCAAGAAGTTCCAAGCGATAGGTACAGAGCGTGTCATACACACGTTGAGTACTTAGAACACATACTATCGGGGTGTCCCACCCACGCAGGAACGAAGTGTATCTACAGACACAATACGGCCCTAAGAGTGCTTTATAACCATCGTTGTGGCTCTCACGGTGTTGGCCGCGACCCTGCCCTGCCGAACGCTCCAAGGAAGATCGAGTCAATTATCCACAACGAGAAGCGCCAAATTTTCTGGAACTACGATTTTCGGACAGCAGTCTCCGTTGCACACTCGAGGCCTGACATTGTTAAACGCGTTTTTCTCAAAATCACTTTTTTCACAACGGCCAACCAAATTTCTCAGTTAGTTTTTATCCGATCGACTTGAAATTTTTAACGTGTCTTCAAAACATCATTTCCCACCAAAAATCGTAGCCGTTTGTTGATTAATTCGTTAGAAAATTTTGTACAGCTGAATTTTTACGATTTTTTTATCGAAAACAACCGTTTTTTTTTCAATTTTCTGCCAATATTTAAAAAATTGATATTTTTGAAAACCCCTACGCTTTTTCATAGCTTTTATTATAAAGATCGATAAAACAGCTCGTTATTTGATTTCAGATCACCAATGACGCCGGAAAGTTGTTGGCCGCCGGGGCCCTTTGAAAAAGGGTCTTCCATGGATAACGCTGTAAAAACACCATTTTGTTTTTTAATACTTTGAAACATTAATTTTTGTACTTTGAAAGATGTAGAATAAAGTCATTTAAATCAATTTCTAATTATGTTGAAAGTTTTCACAACAAAAAATTCGAAAAATTACCTCAATAAATAGGACTCCACATAGGTATTACCCCTTAATACGTCCTCAGGAGGAGAATTTCCTGCAAAGAAAGACGTGCCAACCTCGAATACGTTTAAACTATAGCACGCAAAATAATAGCGCTTGAATGTGTTGACAAATCACAGAAACAAAAAAAAATTCAAATGGATTCTGAAGCACGCGAGAATCATGCATTTTTTTTCTCTGTTCAAAACAAGAAAGCCTAAAAAACGAATTCTAACATACAAGAACTACAAAAATTTATTTTATTTACTCCTATAAATTAAATGTCATTAGAAGTCACTCTTCCTGAAACTCTTTTATCAAGTTCGGAATCCACAATAAACTGATATCCGTCCAGATAAAGACGGAAGGCGCGATATTTACACTTCACTCCTCTTATATTGTTTCATAAATTAAAACTTCGCCTAGCTCGCTTTCGAAATAGCTAACGGGGGCATATTTACTAATTATTCATTGTTCAAAGTATGGGACAGTGAGGTACAGAGCCGGGCTTTGAATGAAATGTCCTATAAATTATAATTGAAATGCGATTTTTATGTCTGTATTTTTTGGTGAGAAGCTCACATTATCAGGTAGGGAAAATTTCGTGAAAAGTTGGGAGATTTTTCCAAATGTTAGGGAATTTTACCTAACATCTCATAGGGAAAATTTCGAAAAGTTCGGGAATTTTGACAAATGTTAGGGAATTTTACCTAATATTTCGTAGGGAACATTTCGGAAAGTTCGGAAATTTTTCCAAATGCTAGGGAATTTTACCTAACATTTCGTAGGGAAAATTTGTTTAAATCTTTTTATAAATAAAAATTAATAAAATTGTGCATAGATCGTTTACATCCGATTTTTTAAAGAAGGTTTTCAATACTTTTTTATTTCATAGACATAAATTCAGAAACACAACTAACTTGTCTCACTTTCGCAAAAAATAAAATAAAATAACCTCATAAGTGCACTTCATCACATTCAAAAGTAAACAAATACTACTGCGCAGAAATGAAGATCCAAAACGTTTTTCACAGGAAGTCGTTCGAGTCACGTTTGTCCGATCTGTTACGATATTGTAGTACGCGTAAATGCCGCGAAATTTTAAAGTTTAGCAGAACCTTTAACAAGTTATCATATTTTCTTATACTAATTGCTGTAATTTGAAAAGAATAAAATATAAATCTTGCTAATGATATTGTAATTGTGAGATGAACTGTTTAAATTTAAAAGGTGAATGAATAAAGATATATTTAAGATCTAATGTATACGATCTAATGAAAAAGGCCCAGTTTGACGATTTTATTCTGGAAGCTTTGAGCGTCTTTGTGAGTTAGGGTGGAGATGGCTGATTTTGGGTTTTCATGAGGGGAAGATATGATAAAATGGGCTCTGCCCAAGTTCCGAGGTTGTCCTGGAGGGTACCCCATCCGATTTTACAATACAGTGTACAAAATGCAGGGGTGATACTTTTAACTTTGCTGTATCATTAGATTCCAATACATATATTTTTTATTTTGTGATGATAAGAAATGGGTCATTTTTAATTGTCTGTCGCTGTTGGGCCTACAATTTATATTTATTTCAATTTTAGGGTCACTCCTTCATTAATCACAAAACTCGCATATCACACTTCATACATTATAGCTTTAATATAAATAAACTAAGAAAAATAATTTACAATAAATGATGGGCCTGCATTACGCAGTTTCCATTTTTTAATCCTTTTGCTCAAATACAAAAATTTCTCGATACTCGCTCGCGTGCTGTCACGTATTGCGATACACGTCTTTTTTAAAACTTTTTGCGCCACAGTGTAATATCAAATTCCGGTACAGCGGCGAGCATTGGAGGGGGAAACGTATCTCAACTCCCATAGGAGGATCTCTAGGAGCAGGGTTGCACGGTTACGCGTAACTCGAACTTTTATACGTATAATTCGTATTTTACGTATTATACGTCAAAAATGTAATAAACGTAAGAAATGTAATAAACGTAAAAAATTGCGAACTTGAATGGCGGGCTGGGGGGGGGGGGAAGGAGAATAATATAGCCCATATAGCCTCACTTATTCCGGGATGCATTAGGGGCGAGAATAAGTGAATTATTTTTTATAACAGAAAAAAATTCAGAAAATTGAAAAAGTGAGGCCGGTAAGGTAGGTATTTATGCGTGTCACATGCCCTTAAACTCAAAAGATAAATTTTCTATAAAGAAATGCTTTTTCCAATTTTTAACTTATTATAGTAAGTTAAAAGTGTAAAGTATAAAGAAAACTATAAAAAGTATAATAGTTGAAAGTATAGTATAGTTTCATGTTTCAAACAAAAACGATGTTAATCTGAAATAAAGAATAGTGTAAGTCAGCCAAATAGATGCATTTTAAACGAAATATTTGATTTATTAAATAAAAAAGATTAATCTTTAACCAAATAGTTGCATTTTTAACCAAAAAAGATCAAATTTGAAGCAAGCAGATTAATTTTCTGCCAAAACAGACGAATTTTTAAGAAACTTTCAAGGAAAAAGGTAGAATAATTTTCAATTTTAATTTAAAATGGGAAAAAAGACTAATTTGTATCTATATTATTACTATTTTAAATACGAAAAAAGAAGAATATTCAATCACAAATTTCATGATCACAGCTATTTTCCTTTTCGCGCTATGGTGAAGAGGAAAAAGTTACACACACGCACACACGGAAATTGTTTAAAAACTTTATTTTCGAGCTCCTGGGGTCGAATTTGATCAAAATATGTTAAAGAGTATATTCGAAAATTTAGCTCATTACAAACCTCCAACTATGAGGAAGCAATAATGAATTGAATCCGCTTTTGTCTGTCGATAAAGACCAAAGAAAATCACACGCCAACAATAAATACTCTTGCAATCTCTAAAATTGCGCAAAACATGGATCGATGGAATTTTTATTAGCTGATAACATTTGAAAACGATATAATTTGAAGGCAGGAAATGAAAAAAAAAGGATTAGGAAAATAGGTCAATATTCTCAATATTGAAGGCAATCTTGAATAAAATGCAAAATTACCAAACATCCCAACAGAAATGGAATTGGAAGGTCGGGTGAGTTACGACGGACCGCCCGGGGTGAAGTGTCGTCGACAAATTTCACACTTCATCATCGTGCTGTGCTCTTCAAATTGGGAGCGCCTGTTTTCGGTTCATTGTGGGTACTTACCCGGTGGCGGATTGCTCCTTTCCAGGCGCATAAATGAACCACATTTTCATCAATTCATCCGTGTAGAAGGAAACATCTCATTTGTAATCACGTGAACTTGTCACTTGAAAATCTGATAGCATTAACCCTCTACCACCCACAGTGTCATATATGTAAGGTTCAGCAGCCTTGACGTTTTCGAAGTATAACTTTGAGACGAATGACATTTTTTTATCGCACCGATTTACACGTTAGAGTTCAGTACCTCCTAATAGTAAATGGACAGTGCCCGATCGATTGGAGGTATTTTCAACTTCCGGCTCCCACCGGAAGTGGCCTCTACGGGCTGGAAGTCATTTTTTAAAATTGTATGACATATTTTTCTTTATTGATTTATATTCTACGGTAAAAAGTGAGTAACTTTTGTAGGAATTTTTTTTCTTCTAAATTGTCGTTTTCCACCCCAAAATGCTTTCTGAAGTCTAACTGAGCCGTCGTTAGTTTTTCACGTCAACTCGTGGTTAGTCAGTCACTTTTCGAAATATTGAAATAGAATTTTTAGGACTACACTTTGGAATATCCTTCGACTGACAGGGCAAGAGGAATTAAAAAATTTATTTTAAAAAACATTTATTAATTTTTTTCTGCCGCTCTGCGCCTTTTGGACTTATCTAACTCTTCAGGGGAATAGTAACATTTCGGAAGGCATATTCAGGTGGAAAACGACGATTTAGCAAAAAAATGTCCTACAAAAGTTACTCACTTGTTGCCGTAGAATCGAAATCAAGAAAGAAAATATGTCATTCCATTAAAAAAAATTACTTCCGGTGCGAACAGGCCACTTCCGGTGGGAGCCGGAAGTTAAAAATACGTACGTAACAGCCCATGACGCTTGGGTGATCCTGTTGCGTCCCCTTGTGACCCCAAAGCCCTCTCCATAAGGAGAGGACCGCAGCCACGCTGTTGGCTGATATTCCTGACTCACTGATGCAGTAACTGCCAGTGAGTGTTAGACGTTTCCCCGCAATCGCAGGGCAGTCAAAAGCGATGTGAGTAGCTGTTTCATTATCCATTGCGCACAGACGACAGAGGGGACTTTCAGCAAGCCCTATCTTATGTCTGTAATATCCGAGGTTCCCATGTCCTATAAACATTTCTGTTAGTACTTTGATCTCTTTTCTCCCGAGCTTGAGTATTTTTCTTGCTCGGTACAGGTTAAGCTTTGAGCCCAAGAGTGTTTTGGCCTGTCTGCAGCCAGATACCAAATCCTATTCATTCTGATGTTCCTCAGTCAGCCAACTGTTGATTTCTTCAGTGACTTACGTACTGGAAATACCTACAACTGCCTCGGGTCCAGTAAAATTTCTTCTTACTTCTAGTTTGGCTAGCCTATCCGATATCTTATTGCCCTTGATATCGCTGTTTCCAGGGATTCATAATGGAGTAACTCGGTTTTCCGTCGCTAGCATATTCGGTACCTCAAAGCACTCCCATGCTAATAGCGACGTGGTCGTTGTTCCATTCAAGGCCAGTATAGCAGCCCTGCTGTCTGAGCAGATACGGATGTTTCTTTTTAGCACTACGGGCGGCCGTCCATGGAATTTATGAATGTTGAAAAAAAATGGTCTGAAAAATTTTGAAAGTGCCCTTAACTTTTTGAATTTCCATCCAAAATAGCTGGTTCATTTTTCACATAAAACGAATACCTTCTCATTATGGTGAGTGTGTAATAATTCATTGTGTTTTGTGCCAATAAAATGTGAAATTTCAATTTTCTAAGAAAACTCAAAAATTGATTATGAGAATCTTGTAGGAATATAAAAAAGTAACACTTTTCTTTTGTAGACTTTTTTTCATATCATGCTATAATTGGCTTAAAATGTTAATTTTCGCTTTTTTGAGGAGATTTTGAAAATGCAGTAGCTCTGTCAATTTTGTTTGTATTGAAAAAACTTTAAGCAATAATTTGTTTTAATTTCTGAGTT
The DNA here is from genome assembly GCA_011634705.1 of Andricus grossulariae. Taxonomy (NCBI): domain Eukaryota; kingdom Metazoa; phylum Arthropoda; class Insecta; order Hymenoptera; family Cynipidae; genus Andricus; species Andricus grossulariae. The sequence continues at coordinate 190,262,280 of JAABKJ010075445.1, read as the reverse complement.
CTACGGGCGGCAGTCCATGGAATTAATGAATTTTGAAAAAGAATGGTCTCGAAAAATTTGAATTGCCCTAAGTTTTGGAATTTCTATCAAAAATAGCCGGTCAACGAACTCGATCTTTCTTTTTCGTCCTTCAAACTGTGTGCCAAAGCACAATTCAATGAGATTAGTCTTTCGAAAGTTATGCGATATACAGACGACGACGATGACGACAGACGGACAGACACCAACGTAAAATCTATCTTTTCTGACTCTCGGGGCCTCAAAACGTCGACATTTCATGGAATCCAGGAAAGTCATTTTTCACATAAAACCAATACCTTCTCATTATGATGAGAATGTAATTCATTATGTTTAGTGCCAATAAAATTTGAATTTTCGATTTTTTAACAAAACTCGAAAAATGAATATAAAAAGGTAACACTTTTTTCCTCCTGACCTTTTTCATATCATGCTTTAATTGGCTGAAAATGTTAATAGTCGCTTTTTTGGGGAGATTTTGAAACTTCTGTAGCTCTGTCAATTTTCTTTGTATTGAAAAAAGTCGTGAAAATAATTTGTTTTAATTTTTGAGAACTACGGTCCGCCGTCCATCGAAATTACGCATTTAAAAAAAAATGATCGGAACAATCTTGAAAGTGCCCTAACTTATGGAATTTCTATTAAAAATAGCTGGTTAACAAATTCGATCTTAATTTTTTGTCCCTGAAACTGTGCGCCAAAGCACAATTCAATCAGATTATTCTTCCGAAAGTTATGCGATATACAGACGACGATGACGACAGACGGACAGACACCGACGTAAAAACTATTTTTTCTGACTCAGGGATCCTCAAAACGTCGACATTTCATGGAATCCACGAAAGTCATTTTTCACATAAAACCAATACCTTCTCATTATGATGAGGAACAATTCTTCCACTTAAAGGTATTTTGTTCACTTTGACGTTTCCTTCTTAAGGTTATGTTCCACATGATGATTTCTTATTATAAATCTGTCATTTTTTATCCAGTTTGAAGCAATTTTGAGGAATATTCGTGAACTTTAGTGCTGATACTATATTTTTAATACTTGTTATTATTAATTTATTTATTATTAAGAAAGTATGTTATTCAGGGGGCCTACGTTATTTTTTAATGGATACGATCCCGAAACTCTTGCACTAACCTATGGCTTGAAACGTTTTAATAGCATTACTCTTCCATGCAGAACAATTTTTTGAACAAAAATTACTTTTATAAATTTTAGCTCAAATCAGAAACGCAACTGCCTCCAAGAATACCAGTCAGGAGAATGTTCAATAAAAACTAAAGATAATGTTCCCAACAAAATTTCGGATCTAAAATTAATTTTAAGAGAGGTATTTTGCCACACAAATGGGATGTTGTTTCATTGGTTATAATATTTTACATATATTTTCCATAATTTTACAGAATGTTTTGAAATAAGAAAATTAAACAAAAATTTTGAATTTGATAAAAAGCCTCACCGTATATCAACCAAGAAAAAATATGAGTGGAAAACAGAAAAAAAATTTTTTAAACTTGCTACAGACGAAAAAAATTATTCCGAAAATATAAAAATGTCTGCTTGAACATTAGCGCTAAAAATAATTTTTTGTGATACACATACAATTTTACAAACACTAATACTATTTTTTTTTGTATGCAGATACAATTTGCAAATGAAAATTACTCTTAAAAATAATATGCATCTTTATTCACTGTTTAAACTTATTATTATTCATTATTATACAGAAAATATGTTTACTTCAAATAAAAACTGAAAATTTAATTTGGATAATAATATTTGGAAGTGAGCCCTTTACCACAAAAAAATAATTCTTTTTCATGAGTCTTATTATGAATTAAATAAATAAATCGATATAATGTATATATGTCCTACGTGGAGAAAATTTCCCAGAATGAAAATTATTCTTAAAAATTTTACATTACTGTTGTCGTTATTAAGAATTATTTTTGCTTTTATTAAAAAAAGCACAACCTTTAAAAAAAATTAAGAATATCGCATCTAGTCGTCTAGGATTTCTGGATGAATATCAACTATCTGGCAAACCTGTTTAATGGGGAAGGAACGGGGAGGGGAACTGTTTACCCCGTGAAAGCTATTTATCTGCACGGCAAATCTAGATGAATAGATACTACGTATGAAGAATGTAAGGATAATACAAAAAAAGTTTCAAAATTTCATGCAACTTAGAAACCTCTATTGTACCGTACGGGAATGATGCGAGAAAATTGATGAAGTTTAGCCTTTTTTAATATTTATAAAAAAAAAAACAGATTTTAATCATAAAAAGTCATCTACTTATGAAAGAAAACGCCACTGAGCAAGTAACGAAATGGGTTTTATAATTTTTTTTCACTCCGAAACTGGTTTTTAACTCACGTACGGTAACGATGTTTTTGTTGTCAAAATGCACTTTTCAGTTTTAATATCAGATTCACACAAAAAAAGAGTTAATATTTTAAGCTCAATTTTATAGAATCTTGTAATAAACGATAGGCTTAATATTTCTGTACTTATTACTCAATTGTAAATACAATATTTTACTAGAAAAAAGGACGTACGGTAATGACGTCTGAAATGACAAAAATCGAGGGACAGACTTTAAGGCTTTTACAATATTACTTATTTGACTTGAAAAATGTGCATAAATTAAATTTATGTTCATCTAAAGTTTACAAACTTGATACGATAGGCGTTTTTCAGGTTACTGTCTAAAAAAAAGGAGAAAAACAGTTTATCCTTGTGCAAATAAAGGTTGGGACGCCGTACAGTTATGACGTTTGGGGTGTTCTTTTATTAAATTAAAGTAAATAGGAATGCAAATAAAAAAAAAAGAAATGACCATTTTGTAGAGATTATAATAGCTATTTATTAAATTTAAAAAAAAATCAGTACGAGTTTCTAAGTTAGTGTTATATTACTAGGACTTCAAGTTTTCCTCCAATTTGATAATTACCCATATATTTTCCACACTGGAAAAAAAATACTATTCAATCAAAAGAAAGGATGTCATAAAGACTAGGGTGCTTCAAAAAAAGGCAATGTTCGAATTTCTTTTTGGGGAATACCTCATTTTGTGAGGTGACATACACATTTATTTTGACCCCCCCCCCCCTTCCAAAATGCCACGAAAAATCCCGCTAAACGAGGATCAAGCATTTTGCCGTGTATTAGTCTGAATATCACTTTTATGCAGTTGTTTTGTACAAGATAATCAGTTAAGCAACATGAAAAATCAAAATGGTCGATTAAAATTTTTCTAATTTCTGAAACAACTTTTTATTATTTAATTGCAACTTTTGACTGAAATGAAGTAAAAAATGTAGTGTAATTTGCAAATTTGTCAACAAAATTTACAGAATTCTATTATATCTGGTATTTTCACCACACGGAGAAAAATGGTTGGTCAACGTTAGAGGGTCAACATTTAGAGAGCCAGTCCGTTCTTTTAGATGGCCTAAAGAGCCATCCAGAATTTTTTTGACATAGTCGGAGAGGCTCTCATTTTATAATATACACATACTCTCCTGTGTGCCGCAGCATATCCCCGCCACCGAAATTTTTGCTTCTGCATATCCCCCCCCCAAATTTTTTCCTGCTGTATATCCCCCTCCGAAAATTTTTGCTGGTTACGGTCTTGGAGACCCTTACTTTATGCGAATCGCTTGAAGTCTCAGAATTGAAATCGAAATATTTCTGATTTATGAAGTTTCTAAGTTAAATAAGCAAGATGTTTTTCAAGCATTCGCACGATTTTGTAAAATTTCGATTTCTGCGTGGAAAATTTTGTTTCTCCAATACCCGCGCTGGAACTTGCGACTTACACGTTCGTTTAGAAGAATCTAAGTTGGTCTTTACTCGATTGGTGACGTCACAGCGAAGTAATGTGACTTTTAGTCCTCTAAAGAACTAAGTAATGCGATACGCATCCCCAATCTACCCATTCTCCCTGAAACTGCGCATCGCAACTTATATTCTTCTGAACGAACTTGGTCGCTCGTACCGGCGCGGTGATTTACCACGCCCGCGTAGCAAACTTCATGCTCATTGGTAATCAACGATGTATCCCGCTTATTGTACAATCTACTATTAATTGGCAAAAATTCTAATACATTTTATACTAATGATGAATTCTGAGTTTCTCATCGTACACGCTATGTTTAAAGATAATTCCAAGACAAGTCTCGAAAAAGAACCAAAACTCAAAGAGGACATTGTTCCAAAGATTCTAACTGGAATGCTATCTAATCAATCTGATTTCACTATTAAATGTCTTCAATTGATCTATTTTTCCGTATCAAATGGCGATTCTGAGCGTGCCTTCAGTGCATATTCTGAAATTCTTTCTTCGAGGCGCCGAAATTTACTGTCCGTGAATGTAGAAGTCATGATGTCTTTATATTTTGGTGATGATCCTGATCGTCTATCATAACTCATTTTCGTTCTAAATCAGACGTTGAAGGGTTAATGATTGTGCTTGGAAAAGAAAATCGTCAGAAGTCAAGGTTAAAAATCGGCATTTAGAGAAAATGTATAAATTCTTTATTGTTACTTCATAGTTTATACATCTTTAATGTATTAATACAATAAATGAGCTTTTGCATGACATTAGTGAATGAAAAATTCATTGGGTTCTTGCACTGAAAAAAAAACAGTGACAATATTTAGATTATTCAAATTGTAAAAAGAATTCCACGAAAAGCAGCCTGATATAAGACACAATAACTGATGTTCTGTAAGAGCTAGAATCAATTTTTAAATAGGAATCTGTATTATCATCGGAGATAGTAATTATCGATCCGTTGAGAAATCCAATCACACATACTGACTTTTCTGGGTATAAATTACCCTTGGTATTAAAATCATCTGGAAACAGATCAGGCATGATATTTTTACGTATTTTGAGACGCTGAACACGAATCTGACATTAGTTTTCCCCCAGCACGTCAGGATTTTCCCCTAGATGCGGAAAATTTCCTAGTAAATCCAATGTTCTGGGTATAAATTTCCCTTTGTATTAGAATCATCTGGAAACAGATCAGGCACGATATTTTTACGTATTTTAGGACGCTAAAAACGAATATGACATCAGCTTTCCCTGAGTGCCTCAGGATTTTCCCCTAGACGCAGAAAAATCCCTATAAAATCAGCTTTATCGGGTATGAAATAACCCTTGTTATTGAAATCGTCTGGAAAAAGATCAGGCATGATCTTTTTATGTATTTTGGGGCGCTGAACAAAAATCTGACATCAGTTTTCCCCGACCGCGTCAGGATGTTCCCCTAGCCGCGGACAAATCCCTATAAAATCAGCTTTGTCGGGTATGAAATAACCTTTGTTATTGAAATCGTCTGGAAAATGATCAGGCATGATATTTTTATGTATTTTGGGGCGCTGAGTACGAATCTGAGACTAATTTCCCGCCATCACATCGGTGTTTTCCCTAGACGCGGAAAAGTCCCTAGAAACTCAGATTTTTCGTGTATGAAATTGCCCTTGTTTTTAACACCGTCTGTAAAAAGGTCCGAATATAATATATTTATATATTTTGGTTCGCTAAATACGAATATGGCGTTATTTCACCCTCATCCCGTCAGGCTTTTACACTAGACGCGAAAAATTCCCTAGAAAATCAGCTTTTTTATACATAGAATACCCTCGGTATTGAATTCATTTGGAAGGCGGCCCGAAAATCATATCTTGATGTATTCTGGTTTGCTGAATACGAATCTGAACTTGATTCTTTCTCAGCAGGTCAGGCTTTTCCACTAGATACGATAAATTTCCTATGAACGCAATTCTCGCGGGTAGAACGTCACTCTTATTACATTGAACATTATACATATAATGTAGCCAGCTCTTAGTAAGAGTAAATCGAATCTGAGTTATCATTTATTAGCTCAAGTTGCTCCAGTAGGATTTGAGAGGAGGGGACTAAACCTACGTCAACATTTTTTCTTGTTGATAGACACACAAAAGCACATTTGACCTGAGTTTTTCGACATTACCTAGGTTTCCATACTAGAATTAGAATTTTATTATATTGTTGTTCTGGTATTGCGCTCTCCATACTTAATTTTCTTCAGAACTGCTTCGATATTGACATATTCTTCTTTCAATACTGTTGAGTGCGCTACTGGTATCCGTCAAGGGTATGGATGCGATCTTGGTGCCTAAATTCTGTTCTAGAGATCTCACCGTTATTAAGGCGAGACTCAGGGTCAGGAGCGGAGAAAGGCTAGAGGTGTTTATCGCCTCGGCTCAATTCCCTGGCGATTCCGGGGGAACTCCGCCTTCTAGAGAGGTGGAGGCTCTAATTCGGCACGGTCAGAAGAATGAAATCTCTCTGCTGTTGGGTTGTGATGCAAACTCTCACCACACGGTGTGGGGAAGCACAAACATAAACGGAAGGGGGAGAGATTTAATTGAATATATAGCAGGCACAGAACTGTAGATTCTGAATCGGGGTGATTCCCACAAGCTATGGTATCGTTGATGAGTTAGATTTAGAGTTAGAGTTGGAGTTAGAAAAACCATTTGGAAACGATAAAGCTGCAGAAGATCCTGGCGAAAAATCCGGAGGCTCGCCTCGGGCTCGTGAGGCTCGATAATGGTGAGTTTGCCGAAGACGAAGAAACAAAGCTGAATCACCTGATGGAAGTTCACTTTCCGGGGTTTCAACGAATCCGAAACGACCAAGAGGAGAAAGGCTGGGGCCAAGAGGTGGTGAGGGCCGACTGGAATTTTGCCTCTAGGTCGCGGACTACAAGAAGGTGGAATGGGCCGTTGGGTCCTTCTGTCCTTTCAAATCACCAGGGGCGGATGGCATTTATTCAGCGCTTTTACAAAAAGGCATGGATTTGGTCGTCCCTCCTCTGAGGAAACTATTTAGGGCAAGTATAGCCCTTAAACACGTTCCATCGGCATGGAAGGATGGCTGCGAAGATTACAAACGCTAGCATTTAGGGGTTTGACTGGAGCAATGAGGACTACGCCCACAACAGCGATAGGATTCATGCTCTGCGAAGAACCCCTACATGTTGCGATACCCGCTAGAGCGGCACAAGCGATGGGCCGCCTGGCAATAGCAAATAGATGGACTCGGGGGACTAGGCACACTAGGCTCCCGAGTGATATCAGTGCATTGCCGATTCTACAGAAGAGGCAAGACAAAATAACGAAACGCTTCAAATTTGCCAAAGCTTTCCGTGTCTGTATCCCAAGCAGGGATCTGTGGAAAGCAAATGGTAACACGCTCCTCCAAGGGGAAATCTGGTATACGGATGGCTCCATGGGTGAAGATGGGTCAGAAGCAGGAAACTATGACAGCAAGAGAGGGAAAGGGATAGGGATACCACTTGGTCGACATGCTAATGTCTTTCAGGCGGAGGTCCTGGCCGTCCTTCGCTGTGCTGAAACTCTAATAGAAGGAAATGCTGCTGGCAGACAGATTACTATCTGCCCCCCCCGCGAACTCATCTGCAATAGCTCCTGCGTCTGTTCACGCATCGTTGAGCACCGCCTCTCGACCCGGAGGGGCTCCAGTGTCACTGCGAAACTGCGTGAGCCAGAAGTTCTAGGATTTAGTAAACCGGGGGTTATTTTATCGGGAGTTAATACAAAATCCTTTCAATCACATTCGCATTAATTAGTTACGTGGATAAACTTTATAATTTATTTGGCGTATTTAACGTCATGAATCACAAATTTAAAAATTACTCGACGTACTGACAGCCCCTGATTTTTTCTTCATATATCAAAAATTGCAATTTGATCAAAAATTTATTTTTTTGAAGTTTATATTTATATTTTAATTATTACCGAAAAATGTACAAATAAAAATTCGCCATAATTTATGGGCCTATAAAACATGTTTTGTACATATGGAAAATTAAAAAAAAATGATGCCTGTGTGGGGAAGAAGATTAAACACAAAAGAATTGACAGAAAAAGTAATGATTACACTAATGCGATACTACAAGTATTTCGCAATACCTGAAGCCAGATTTCAATAACGTTTCTCACTTAACCCTAGTTTTCATTTTTTGTTTTTTGAGGAGAAAAGAGGCCCAGTTAGATTTCGATAAGAATGACCGATGATGGCTAGGTAGGGTGGTCCAAAAAAGGTTTTTCTTCAAACGTGTAAACGCTTTTCAATTTTTTGAAGAAGTAAGGCAAATATAGTTATTTGTATTACAAGTGCGCAAAATATGTGATTGTGTGTATTTTTGTGGTTTATTTAGATATAACTGTAAGATACATACTCTAATGTACACACAATATTTATACCTGCATTCGGTTTAACTTCGAAGCGACCTGGAACATTCGCTTCATAAACAAACCTATGCACACGCTAAATTAAAACTGATCAGTTAGTCCTTAACTCTTTACTGGCTATTACACATCTGAGTGTAAAGATTATAGTAAATCTATTTGTGTATGTTTTTCTAAATAAAAGTGATTAATTCAAAAGGTGGCAAAGTGGCAAAGTTTTCAACAATTACAATTATATTAAAATGGAAAATATACCCCAAGCTTTTCGAGGTAGAAAACGAAACAAAGACGAGAGTAAATGAGCGCGAAATGTACGAAAAACTTGAAAAAACAAGGTAAAGGTTTGAATAATTTTACTATTTTAATTGAAATATTAATAGAGAACATAATAAATTAGGTTTTTGAAATTTATAAAATTAATTGAATCAATAATTTTTATTACTAGAATTTCATAGAATTAAATCAAGCCAAAATGAAAGATGTAAAAAGCTTATTGAAGTATCTGTTGAACATCAGTCAATTACGAGTTTTATGTTATCAAAAAAAGCATATTTTATATTTTTCTATTCAAAATAAAAATATTTACTTATCGCTGAAAAGATCTGCGCACCAATATAGTGTTGACGTTAAAGATGTTGTAGGGCACATGTCACGTCCATCAATTTTGTACCATTTTTTTCGTTCCTTACATTTGGGTATAGATATAAATAATTTTTCTGGATTTTTGACAGAGGTGTTCTTACACTTAGGCACAAAATAACAATGTTAGCGCTGTTTTCTTGTCATTTTTATGGAAAAACGTGAATCGACCGGCTTATTAGTCAGATTAGGGAGTTTTTGCATATCGTTCCGTAGCTTGCGGTAAACGCTAAATGATACGCTCAAGAACGTCGGATAGCGGAAAACCGTAACACTAAACACGCACAGCATTCGCAGAAACGTCATCACAAGACTTTAACGTTTACCGTAAGCTACGGAATGATATGCAAAAACTCCCTATTTTGTATAGCGTTCCGTAGCTTACGGTAAACGCTAAATTCACGTGATGACGATCCCGCGCATGCTCTGCGAGTTTAGTGTTGCGGTTTTCCGCTACCCGACATTCTTTAGCGTATCCCTTAGCGTTTTCGTATCCTACAAAACGCTTTGCAAAATCTCCCTACTATACGCTAACGAACGTCGGATGGCGGAAAACGGTAACGCTAATTTCCCAGAGCATGGGCAGAAACGTCATAATGTGACTTTAGCGTTTACCGTAAGCTAGGGAACGCTATGAGGGAGTTTTTGCATATCGTTCCGTAGCTTACGGTAAACGCTAAAGTCACGTGATGATGTTTCTGCGCATGCTCTGCGAGTTAAGTGTTACGGTTTTCGCTATCCGACGTTCTTTAGCGTACCATTTAACGTTTACCGTAAGCTACGGAACGATATGCAAAAACTCCCTATTAGGGGGATCCGATGCACTGCGATACACCATGTGGCGGAATTTGAAATCTTCAAAACCAGGTAGATTTTGACAGAACGCATAGGCAATAGCAGAAAAATACTGTTTATTCAAAAATAAACAATAGATAATGCCTAAAAATTGATTTAAAATGAAGGTAGAAGTTTATTTTGTTATTTAAGGGTGTTGGTTCACTCCGACTTAGATTTTTTTTTTGTATAGGTACGTCACTGAATCAATATATAATTTTTCTGAAGCATTTGAGAACGAAAGAAAGAAAACTTGTCAAATATTTGGGGGTTTTCGAGATCCTCGGATCAATAAAATGTATAGAAATTAAGCCTTTTACTGAGGCAATTATTATTTTTACAGAAATTTTTTATCACAAGAAAGTGGGCATCATGTAGAAAAAAATTATGTTAATTAACATGGTATTGCACTTTTTGTCGTTTTTTCAAAAACTTAATTTGTTTATTTTCAATGTTATTTCTTACGACTCAAACAAAAAATACACATCCTAGAGAAATAAAATTCATGAAAGATATATAGACCCTTTTAGATTGAATAACTTTTGTTTATTAATTTTTTTCGTACCTTGTGTTATTTTTAAGAAAATTTAATTTTTCTATCGTCAACGTTTTTTTAGTGATTAAAACAAAAACTATGCGTCCCATAAAAAAATGATTGAGAACAAAGTTATAGGTTTTTTTTAAGCGTACGACTTTTCTTCATTAATTTTTGTTCGTACTTTGCGTCTTTTTCCCAACAATTCAATTTTTTTATTTCTAATGTTATTTTTCACGCGAATCTTATGAAAAAGGCATCAATAACAAGTTTGTAGATTTTTTCTGCATGCATAATTTTTCTCTTCTCATCTTTTTCGGTTGGTTGCCGTATCTTGACCGCCAAATAGAAATTTGTATATTTCATTATTTTGTGTGATCAAAATTTAAATTTTAGATTTTTCAAGAAAATTCAAAAAGTCGTTATGATAATCTCGTAGGGCTTCCAAAAAGCAACTGTTCTTTAACTTGCCTTTTTTGTCATATCGTGGGTTGTTTGGCTTAAAAGTTTAATTTTCGTATTTTTATTAAATATTGAAAATGCTACAACCCTTGAATTTCCTTTTTATCAAAAAAAGTCGTTACGATAAATTGTTTGAATTTTTAAGTACTATGAATAGCCGTACATACAATGTTTAAATCTTGAAAAAAAAATGTATCAAAAATTTTTTTAAATTCTCTTCTTGAATTTCCATCCAAAACAGGTGGCTAACAAAATTGTCCTTTCTATTTATGCTCGTAAAACGTGTGCGAAAGCTCAAGCCAATCTGATTAGTCTTTCGAAAGTTCTCGTGTCTACAACCTATTGCAGATAGACATACATACAGGCAGACAGACACCTTCGTAAAAATCGTTTTTTCTGACTCAGGTGGTCTCAAAAAGTGGAGATTCCATGAAAACCGACTAAGAAATTTCATTTGAAATTTTTACTAGATCTCAAAAATATTTCAAAACTATCCCAGTTAAATTTTTTGATCAGATCAAAATTCAAAAATTTATATCTTTTACAAAATTTGAAACACAATTTTTTTCCGGGGTTTCGATATTTTTGTAAAAGTTTCAAGTACGCGACAAAAATACTTGCAAATTATCCTGATGCCATTTTCAATTTTGATAAAAATTAAAAAAGTTAACCATCTCGTGATTCCTGACCATTTTTAGGAGAGGATCTTTTCCATTTGCAACGATGTAAGCTGTACTAAAAAAAAATATATATATATATATATTTATATATATAATATACATACACACAAAAAATTATTCCAAGATAGTTAAATGTAAGTTTGGAGGCACATTAGACCTGACAGTATTCGTGCCCGAGCGCTGTATAAGTTTAACGTGGTACCCTCGAGCGTAAAAATCTCAATTTGACAAAGAAAATTCAGGCCGCAGGATATTGTCAACCCATTGATAAATTAACCTATGGTTTCATGAATTAATATAGGTCCACTCCCGGCTGCCAACTTTGACACCCTAGTTCAATCAGACAAAAAGAGAGTGAAACGTCATGGCTTTCTACTACCAGACAGCACTCGCGCAGTGTTTAGTGGACCTCCAAATTGTGGCTAGGCAAAAACATAACTTGCCCTAATTCTACACCAAAACGGATTAAAATTTGAAAATGTCAACGTCTACTCGAAATCCCTCGAACAACCGAAGTACAAATTCTTGGTACGGGTGTTAAATAATGTAGACGGCGTTGAATATTTTCCTTTCAGTGAGCATGAAGAAGTAATATAACCAAGTGAGCCTCAACCAAATTCTATAATTGTCTTTCATGACGTGGCCTGTGAGGAACAGAATGACATTAGAGCCTTTTTCTGTATGAGTAGACACGCTCATGTTGACAGTTTCTACTTATGTCAAACTTACGCTCGAATTCCTTAACATTGCTTCGAGATGATGTCAATCTATTGAAACTTTTCAAGTAGGATGAAAGGAATTTAAGACATGTGTATGACGATCATGTGAACACTGACACTCAATTTCGAGACATATGTTCAGCATGTTGTAATACTGAAAAGTACGGATTTTTTGTCATTGACAAGGATAGTGATCTCAACAAGGCCAAATATAGAAAAGGATTTGACTGTTTTATTTATCTATAAAATACAAGCTATGTGGTAGAAAGCATATCATTATGTATGAAGACATTCACACGTCAACATGTCAGCGTTTAACAAAGAGAAGGAGGTGCTCCGTCAAATCGCATATGTTAGTAAGGCGATTTGACGTAAAGATCGAATGCTCCAAATGAGTAATAATCCGGACGCCATACCCACTTCTGTCGGATTTGCGTTTGATATGCAATGTTGTTAATGATTCTTGTTCAGACTGATCTCCTGATTCCGAATTTGCGTGATACCCCTCGGGCATTTATGGCGTTCTCGAGATATAAGCGATTAATTAAATTTTCATAATCAATTTATTATTACATTACCGTTCAATAGAACATACACCAATAACGGATTTTTCATAATTGTCAACATTCTTGTCATCATAATAAAAATTTTTTCAATTCCGTACATGTCACGTAAGTAGAATACAGGTTATGTTTTTCCACTTCTGTAACTGGTCTTTCTTCATCAGATACATTTTGTAACAAAAAATCCTATTCTATTTCTAGTGTTAGACGTTCCTTCTACTAAATGTATTCCTGATGAGGCCTAGCGTCGCTGCGCGAAAGTTCGAAATCAAATAAAGTTTTTGGACAAAGAAAACTACCAGACTAGTAGATCGAAAACCGTTACTACATCGACAACCTATATATATTAAAATATATTTACGAAAATAATTCTATGTGTAATATTTTACATTATTGATCCAGATTTTTTAATAGAAAACTGCTTGAACGAATAAAAATTATTTAAACAATAACACGACGTTTTTAACCAAATTTACTACACCTCGGAATCATTCAATATTATGTTTAATTCAGAAAATACTATTTAAAAAATGTTTTTGGAAAAATAATTGTTTAAACAAATTATATTTATTCAAACAATTGAAAAATTATTTTATTATTTTAAAGTTATCGTAAAAAAACTGCTTCAGGAAATCGAAATTGTTTAAACAAATAGAAATTTATGAAACATTAAAAGATATGTACCAAAATTATATAATTAGTCAACAAAAAATAGCATAGGATATTAATTTGAGAAAAAACTGGATATCTCTTGGTAATTTTTTAGAAATTTCGAGAATAAACAATAAGTAATAGTTTAAATAATTACGCAATCTTTAAAAAAAAATTTACTACTTTAAACAATGACAAAATATTACATTTCAATCAGAAAATACGAGTATTTTTTAGATTTTTGGGGAAAAAATAATTGTTTAAATAAGTTACATTTGTTTAAACAATTCAAAATTGTTAAAAAGTCATGAAAAATATTCAAATTGTCCACTAGTAATTATTTGTATGAAAAAGACGACGGAAATTACTAAAAAGTAACAATAATGGTGGTCGCGGTTTTTTGAATATTGAGTGTCTTTACAACAGGATTATTCTGGATACAGCACATATAGTCGCAAATGGACGAGAACGTCTTCTTAAAATGGTCAGGAAGCACGAAGAAGTGGGCAAAGGAGCGTTTCTGTACGAAGCAGCGCAGGAGGCTGCTGAAACACTCGGCCTTTACTTCAATATCAGGGGTGAGAAAAATGCATGAAACATTATTGCTCACGGGTACTCACTCCTGAAGGCCCGGATTAAGAAAGCACAGGAGAAAAACTTCCGCGAACAGCTCCTCGAGAAGAAGATGCTGCAATTTTTAAGATTAGCACCTGCTCCCGGCGAAATCCTGCGGTTGTCCTTATGACAAACTTTTAACTATATAATTAAAAACTATAGGTTAACAACCACCGCAGGGTCCCACTGGGAGCAACTGCCATCTAAAAAATAACACCGGCTCCCAGTAGGACCGCGGTAAGTCCCACTCATGGCCACGTCTCACAACCGTGAGATGCGTGGTCACAGGACATGACGAAATCACAACGACAGGCCGACAAAACCCTCGTGTGTTTTGAGGACACGAATGGAAAATTGTACAATTCTACAACTTTACAGTTTACTACAAAAATAAAATTTGAATGAAATAATTGAATCAACTCAGATTCATTTCTGAATAAATCACAATTTTTACTTCAAAATGGCATCGCCAAAAATTGGGAGTTTCCGCATTATTATTCAGCAAGGTTTTTTAGTTTTTAGAAAAAATTATTTAGATACATTTTTTATGTTAGGGGCAAAAGGGCAGACTCCTCAAATTTTGAAAAATATAAGTGTTTTTAACAAATTTATCATGAATAATTTTTTTGTTGAAATTCAAAATAAGATTAATCTAACCCGAGTTATCTAATTTTTTCCGTGAAACTGACTGTCATAAAATATAAACACCTCAGAAGGACAAGCTTGGCATATGCAATCTAAGAGATAACCACTACACGGTATGCATGAATAAAATAATCAGTATTTCTTCTAATTAGGGAGGATGAGAATAGTTTATACTCTCGGCTTATCCTTCGCGGTTATCCTCAGTTCTATTGGTGAATATAATAATACAACATATCGATAATTGTAAGTACAATTTTTTCAGCTATAGCCTGTTAGAAATGTTCGGAAAATTCCGACATATTTAGGATACCAAAGTAACTGAAATTTACGAAATTACGTTTCTGAAAACGGAAATCAGTAACTTTTATAGTAAATTTACTAAATTTGTATTAAAATTAAGAAACGGTATCGGAAAATTACAAAGTTTTCTGCACTGAGAAAAAATTTTTTTGAATCCAATTAAATGCATTTCTTTGATTCCATTTATTTGAGCCATGAAAACCGTTTACCTAATTGTACTGAATATTGTTTGAAAGCAAGAAGCTCGTGAATTGATTCAAAGAAATCATTTCTTTGGCCGCTATTTCTTTAAAATAAAGAAATATTTCTTGCCCGAGTCGAAGTATAGGTCCTCTTTTATCCTCAAAATTCTCTATTTCGAGAACCTAAGAGGATCAAAAGAGGATTTATTTCAATATATTCCAAGTCCTATTTAAGTCCTCAAAATGTGCGCAAATTTCCACTTTCAAAATACTCAATTCAAGGCTTCCCGCTCTTCGGGCCTCTTTTTTTTTTAATTGGTCACCCACTGATGCGGGCGTGGTCGTACAGCCCGCACAGGGACCGTGGTGGGAGATTACGCAACTGCGCAAATTAGAATAAGCGTGTATATGCGGTGTAGAATAAGGGAACTATAGAATAAGCAATAAGCGAACTGTAGAGTAAAAGAAAGTTGACCGTATTTACATTTGTTAATCTTTAATATTTCTGAGAAACATTTGTACGTATTTTCAATTGTTAAAACATCAATCCCAAGAAATAAAAAAATGTATACTCTTTCATTAACATCTCAATGAAAAGTTATATAATGGCATCCAGGTACATACCAAAATAATTGTTTCCAGAAGGATGTTTATGTATGACTTATTCGCATTAATTTAAGACTTTCTATAAATGAAAGCATTTCCCTCGTATAAAAAACTACAATTATATCATATTTAAATTATTTAGAAATTTTACTTTATTAATTGTCAAAATAATCTTTAATATTTCTGAAGACAGTGAGCAAAAATACAGACTTCGAAGTGATTCTTTAACAATTGGTTCCTATGACCTCGTTTCTACGAAACAGTGATGTCTATTTTTTTCAAGTTGAGGGAGGGAAAAAAACATTTGTCAATGGACATTGTGTCCTTGAACTAAAGTTTTTGGAATCAGTGAATATATTCAGAAGAATGAAATTTAATTTTTGTCCAATGTGATTAATAATACTTTCAGAAAAAATAGTAATTATCTTTCATCGGATTTAAAGACAAAAACAACAAAAGGATACATAGATAGAGGAAAGATTTAAAATCCTCAATAATGTTTTAACGTCTGGGATGAATAGGGTCATCCACAAAAATTTTGTTTGCCTTATAGTTAAGTTTTTTATAAACTTTGACTCCCAAAGAATTTAAATGTGAAATTAAAACTTAATTTTGTTTATTTAATCATTTATAAGAATTTATTAAAAAGTGACAAAATATCACCCGGAAAGGTCGACTTTTTTAACGAAACAAGTGGCGCCCTCATGGTATGAAACACATGGCGTGACGTCACGCGCCGTCAAAACGGAAGAAAATACATGGCCAGTTTAATAAAAATAATCGAAATAATCAATCATCAACGTTTTTTTAGCTAAAGGGGTTTATTTTCATTGAGTATCAGTATGCCTGGATACATTAAAGCCAGTTGGGATAATTTTTTCCAAAAGTGTTTACACTTATGAGTGATTTTTTTTCGAAGTGCTCCAATTTCAACGTTGCTGAGACTCGAGGAGTAAACGCGAAAAAATAAGTAAATAAGGTCGATAGAACCTTAAGTAAATTAGTTCTTCTTTTTATGTAAAATTGACATAATGAAAACAAAAGCAGGTCATGACAATGAAGTTTACTAAGAGAGTATTAGCCTGCGAAGCGCGCAATAGCGAGCATACGAAGTGCGAAAACCTAGAGGAACCTAGCTCAAAGCGTAAGACAAATGTGTCCGAGCACGTAGCGCGAGGCGATTACATTACCGAGCGCGAAGCGCGAGATTCAACAGGTGCGCGCCCTAGGCGCGCTCAAACTTGCACTGTCTTATTAAAAGATTTAAAAAATAGAACAGATAAATATTACTATTCGCATGGTCTGAAGATACTTTTTATCTCAAAAATGTTATCAGCTGAGAATAAAAAATTCTAAGTGTTAAAAAAGCATGCGGATATGATTATACATTCCTAGCTTTTCTACCTAAAAAAATTATATCAAGAACATCAAATAAGAAAAAAATAAAATAGTGAAATTGAGAAATCAAGTTTTTCAAGAAAACAAAGTGAGCTAAAAAATTATCAAGGAAGGGGGGGGGGGACTTTTTGTAGGAACTTTTCCAAAGAACAGGTAACATTTTCGAAAAAAATTTAATTAATTTAATTAAACGTCCCTTAATTTACAAATGTATAATACAATGTTATAAACAATTGTCCGGATGCGCGAGTGTGTGTGGATGTGTGTTTGGATGTCACAATTTTTTATGAACACGATAAATTGACATCGGTTGCAGCTAAATTGATGAAATTTGGAAGGCTTATTTTCAACACTAATATCTTGAAACTGACCTAAGGATTTCTAAAAATATTTATTTTATTTTTATTATCACTTTATAATATATTAAAAATCGGTTTTTGATAGCAAAACTTTTTTCATTAACATATTTAAAAGTTGATGCAAGCATATAAAAAATTCATTGGTTCAATTCGAATCGATTGACCTATAATATTAATACATTTGATCAAAGAGTAGGGAAGTTATGGTAATTTATATATTTTTAAAACCGGTTTTTTGTAGTAAAACTTTTCTCACTAACATAATTGAAAGTTGATGCAAGAATATAAAAGATTCCTTGGTTCGAGACGAATCGATTGACCTCTAATATTAATACATTGTATTGAAGAGTAAAAAAGTTATCCTTATTTGCAATATTTGAAACATCTGCTTCAAACAGAAAAACTTTCTTCAGCGGCATAATTTAAAGTTGATGCATGAATAGAAAAGACTTTTTGATCCTACAAGAGTCCGAAAGGCTGGGGAGACACACTGGTGGAATGGGAAACTCGAAGAGCTTCGCAGGGAAACCAGAGAATGTTTAATACAGCTAATTGATTAATTTCGTGATCTTTTTTTCTATAAGAATACTCAATTGAATATGTAAGCTTTATCTAAAAACGATAACCTTACTTTATTTTTGGAAACTGATGCAATTAAAACGCTGTTGAGTGAGACAGAAGTTTTCCGTGCGTAGTGGTGGAAACGAGACATGTGTTAAAAGAGCTGAACTCGAGAAATTTTTCTTTGCTGGGGACCCCTGATCTAGGATATCAAAGGGAATTTAGGCATGCTTGAAATTTTATTCGCACTGAATAAAAGTGAACAGAAAGGAAGGCAAATTAAATACGCACATATGCCAAAGCTATCACGAGGTGGGCGAAAAGAATCGGCTAACATCCAATGGATAAGAGCTCCGCCCTCGTCGACGGGGGAAATCGGCAACCCCTAACTACGAGAATCGCGCATGAATGTGGAAAACGTCACAGGATGGGCGTACACGCTCCAGAGACACGACCCTCTGTTGTGGTAGCCTGAACCGAGATCGTGAATGTCTTTTGCTCTAGGGTGAAATCAAGTCTCCCGAAGCATCAGTCCTAAATTCGACCGCGTTGATTCTACTCATGTACACCTACCAGTGCTGAACGATAGAGTTCGTGAAATAAGTGTTTCGAAATAGTTTTAAAAAAACCTGTTCGAGCGAATATTAATTAAGAATATAAATTTTGGTTAGGCTATATTGTGAAAAATTTAAGACCGGATGGAGTTGTTAAGATCATTGGATAACGGAAGTAGCATACCTTCTTCGATAATGAATCTGCCTGATCGGGAAGTGCCCGCGATTACAACAGAATTGACAAGACTGGTGAAGTATTTTAATTAAGAATATTATAAAACTATTTCGAGATATTTTCATAAACGTGCGTCCACGTATCAAATTGTAAAAAATGCAGAATTTCGGCAGAAAATTCAAAGCAGAATTTCCGCATAATTTTTATACAGTGAATCAGAATGAATGTAGGTAACAAAATTGAAATGATTGTTTATTAAAATTTGCTAACTCAATTATTCTAAGAAAATAAGGAATCAGATACGGAACTGGTAGACAATTTTTAAAACAGGTCATCTTAATAGTATATTTTGGTACAAGAAACCAAACGGGCGACAGTGGGCTGGATCGGGAATTTACTATTCAAAATCACCTAGAGCCTACAATTCTCAACCGATTTTGAATTTTTTTACTTAGAAGTGATCAGAGATAGTTGCCCAAGAGTGGATATGGATTCGATTTTTCAATTTTTGTTATTTTCTATTTTTTATATAAATAAACAAGGAGCGAAAATGAGACATTTTACCGATAACCTTCTTACCTTCATTAATGCGCCTATCTAACTCCCTATCTATTTTTCCGTCGCTAGTGAATAGGCTACTCAGATATATGTATTTGTCAACTTGCTCTAATCTCTCACCATTAAGGGCAATGTTGCACATTGTTTTCTCTTGGCAGTAGAATAGATATATCTGGATTTCCAGGAATATACTAAATTATATAATTGGGATATCTTGGGGACATCTATATCATATAAAATTGAAACATTAATGAGATATCCTCAGGATATTCTAAGATATCCTTGGGACATTCCAGGGATATCGAGATTTTTGCCCTGCACGAAATTATTCGCAATATCCCCAGATCTCCTGGGATATGCCCAGGATATCCTGGGAGATAAATGGGATATCCCGCCAATATCAGATGTGAGGGGAAATTCTATACTTTTCTATCAATAGTTTCTCATTGAACCTCAATCAACTCTTATCCATACAGAATTTATATCAAATCCTATCTTCGGAAATTTCTATCAAATATTATCCACCGAGAAATCTTATATTTTTAAATCAATAATTTCTTATTGAAATTCTATCAAATCTTAGTATAAGATTTTACAACGGATAGAGTTTGATAGATATTTTCGAGATTTCAAAACACAGGATTTAGTAGAAGTGAAGTTTTGATGATAAAATATGAATTGAAAAGTATATAAGCTTTCTCGGCGCGTATTATAGAGTTAGATAAAAACATCCAAGATTCTGGAACATAGGATTTGATACAAGTCTTGTGCGTTTAAGATATTGCAGAATTTCAATGAGAAAAAGTTTATAGAAAAGTATAAGATTTCCCGATAATAGAACTTGATAACTTGCGTTTTAAAATGGACAGGCATGCGGGCTGTCATATTTGATAGGATTGAATTAGATTTCTATAACAACGTGCATCAAAATGGTTAGGAATTTAAGATTGCATATTTGATAGGATTGGTTTGAATTTTTATCAAAACACATATAGAAATGTATAGGAATTATTGACACACTAGCTTATTTCGCCTTGAAATAAATCAAAAGCAATTCTATCCAAAAGATGGATAAAAATTGATTTCATTTTTAGCAGAGCACATTGGGACACTTCCGATGAAGGTGATTACGAGGGCGATCCGATAAGTACTTAGCCTAAAAAAGAAAAAGAAAATTTTGGATAAGTGGCGATTTATTTTTCAACGTAGTCTCCTCTTAGCTCGATACACTTGACCCAGCCATACTCCAACTTCTTTAACCCGTCTGAAAAATACGTTTTCTGGAGGTCTGCAAAGTAGGCCTCCGTGGCGGCGATAACCTGTGAGACGTGGCCATGAATGGGATTTACTGCGGTCCTACTGGGAGCCGATGTCATTTTTTTTTAGATGACAGTTGCTCCCAGTGGGACCCTGCGGTTTTTGTTGACCTTTAGTTTTTAATTATATATATAGCCTATATATACATCCTAGTATATAGTTTTGTAACTCTATCAATCATAGATGTCAGTAGATGCAGCTTACGATCCTTTGCGTCCTGGTTATTTGGAACAATCACTACCCTCATTGCCATCTTCAGCTAAGACATCAACTTTGGAGAAAAAGATGGAGCGTAAAAACCAGGAAAAACGTTAACAAAAATTATGATATACCGCTAGTCGATAATAGAAAGGAAAAATTAATACAGCAAAAGAAGTTGCCTCATTATCCTCAACTATAAGGGGTGCACGATTGAATATTTAAAAATATTTGAAATTTGTGAAAGAAAAATTATTAATGATTTTTTAAAATTGCATGCATGTAAGATTTGATACTTAATATACGAGTGTTAAATAAAAATGTTCGTTCTTTTACTTTAAAGGTTGTATAATTCATTATGTTTACGTTGTATTTGTTTTCCAAAACATTCTCAATACTTTCAGGTATAAAAACTGTAAATTGATCCTCCAATTCAATCGCAAATCTTGAACCAAATCTCTTATAAACTTTTGGAATCTGGGAAACGGCATACATTCTTTCTTCAGTAAGTTCCCACAGATAAATTATTGATTGGAGCCTATTTTCTTTAGGATGCATCTTCTACAAAATTTGTTTTTCGAATGTGTCCTTGGTTGGATGGTGAAATGAAATTACCAGAAACTCTCTTTCTTCTTTTATTAACCTTATTCTATTTATTGCTAGTACACATGTACCCAGTGGGCTCCAAATTTGATGACGTATTTACGACATCGTTACATCTTTACGATAACTTTACGACATCATACGTGCATGACGTTAAGGTGTCTTTACGACATGGACATAGGTTGTCGTAAAGTTGTCGTAAAGACGTCGTCAAATTTTGTGCCCACTGGGTAGTAGATAGGTTTAAAATATAACTTTTAAGTATGTAGAAAAGATGACATTTATTTTTAGACAAATATTGTGACAAATACATTTTTCTCAGGAAGGTATTTTAATGCTCATATTTAACTTAAAAATGATTGTAAGGTCCTCCAAGGTAGTGAAAGAAAGGTTCTTTTCCTTAACTACTGCCTCCATCTTTTCAAATTTATCCTCCTCTGGTGTGCTTCCTCAAAGACTTTCATGATTCTACCAGGCAAGAATACAGAAAACTGATTGTCCAATTCAACCACAATCCTATATACGAATTCCCATTGCCTAGAACATATGTCAAAGTGGAAGATTCACATCAAATAGGAAGATCAGACGTTGGTTATCACCCAAATAGATTAATGATAACCATAGATATCCCCCTCTTGGAAAGAAGCTTCTATCAACTGTATTGAATGCACCCATATCCAGCATACCAGAAGTTGATCAACAGCGTTACTGGGGCTGCTTACATAATGCCTAAACAACCATATGTAGCCCTATCATCGGACGACCAAAAATTCTTTTTAACAAATGGGGAATATCAAACCTCTTGTACCAAAACAAAATACAACACAATTTTCAATGCAAATCAACCCATACATCCAACTTCAACTAGTTCATTTTGTGAAATCATCATGTTAATCAATCCATAGACAACAGCTTTACCAAAATGTGATATAAGAATTATCCTGCATGGAAGCTCAATTTTGAGACAAATACGTTCTCTTCAAGCATAGTTATATTCAATAAACAATCCAGAACTCATGAGTATTAATTGCCCCAACCAGAAAACACAAAGAGAATATATTTCAAATTCTGGAATAATTCGAATAGGAAGCGGATGCATCGCTAGAACAAAATACACGATGTTGATAGGAACAGCCATGAACAGAAACAAAGAAGAATATATACCTATAACCCACAATTTTCTTTAAATATAACCAACATATGATCTACAATACTCAATTTTCCAAAAAAACACGCCGTTACAAATGAGTGACTTAAAAGTACAACCAACGAAAACCTTGAAAGAATTGCAACACGGAAACCCTTGGACGAAATTGAGCATCAACTCACACAATTTCAACAAAAAGTGCATTATCAAAGAAGACACAATCACATTATAGTAGGATCGTCCATAGGAATAACTACACTAATACTGATAATAGCAGTATATTGTGGGAAGAAAATAATCACAAAAATATACAAAGGGTCCAAAAGCAAAATACAACTAAAAGACAGCGCAAACGCAGAAGAAAGGCAACCTCTACCCACGGACAACACAAAAGGATCGCAAACCGAAGAAATCCAAAACCAATCGACATCACAGGCACGTATTCCAGTAACCAACATCCGAATAGCGTAGAGAAAACCCTGCCTCCATTTTTATCGAGGACGATGAAACTCTTAAGAAGGGAGGAAACCGAAGGACGCATCATTTCCTTTTTTTACACATTAAGTCTAGCTGACCATACGCACACATCCACTACGGTTCCAGTGAAATAAAATTATAAGAGTCAGGCATGACGTAACATTCCATGATGGCCGTCAAGTAAGTGAAAGATAATCTTATCGCATCAAGACTATAATTTTGAAAAATTGATCATATGTATGTTCCAAAAACGACTAAGATAATTTTTTCTCCCCTTTTCAGATAGTTGGGAAAAATCTTTCTGATTGTACGATTTATTAGAAAGATACGGAAATATACGCTGAAGTAAAGGAATTTTCTTCTTCATTTTAAATCAAATGCAAATTTAGTCATTTTTATCTAAAGTACGTAGAACATAACATATGGTTGTTTCGTAAGCGCGCTCAAAATTTTAGGTTTCTATTATACGATGAACAGAAACGAGCGTGGAGCGCGAGGTTTACATGATTTTTGAACCAAATATCGAGCGCGAAGCGCGAGTGTCTTGATGAGAATGTGTTACTTAAGGCTGATAGAACCTTAAGTAAATTAATTCTGCTTTTTATGCAAAATTGGCATAATTAAAACAAAAGCAGGTCATAACGATGAAGCTTATTAAGAGAGTATTTGCCAGCAAAGCGCGCAATAGCGAGTACACGGAGTGCGAAAACCTAGAGGAACCGAGCTTAAAGCGTCAGGCAAATGTGTCCGAGCGCGTAGCACGAGGTGAATATATTATCGAGCGCGAAGCGTGTGCTGAATATGAAATCGAGCGCGAAGCGCGAGATTCAACAGGTGCGCGCCCTAGGCGCGCTCAAATTAGCGAGCGCATTATTTGATAGTACGCCAAAAAATATGTAAAACATCCATACACAATTTGCAGCAAATTTGAAAAAAAACAATGATCAATTGTTTAAACATTTACATAAATCTTATAGCAGAATTTACTACTCCTCAAAATAATTCAATATTATGTTTAATTCATAAAAAATGATTTCAAAAATATTTGTTGGAAAAAAGAATTGTTTAAACAAAGTCAGTTTTTGTAGAAATTTAAAAAATGGTTAATATATTCATTCTATACACTATACAATCAGAAAAATAATTGCATGTGTCTCATTTTATATTATTTTTAAAAAGTTTTCGGAAGAAACTGTTTAAGCAAATAAAAATTGTTTAAATAGTTAAAAAATTTGTTAAAAATTATAATAAATGTATCAAAATTATGTAATTATGCGACATTAAGTAGCATAGGATACCACTTTGAGAAAAAAGTGCATATCTCTGGTTAAATTTTGATATATTTTGAAAATAAACAATAATTAATTGTTAATACGTACAAATTTAGTTTATTATTTTTGGGTCATATTTGGGGCACTGTGGAGGGGGAAGGATGAAGGATGGGTTTAAAATAAAAGTTATTACTATGGTTTTATCGTAGAGGAAACCTATTTTCCCTCTACGGTTTTATTTCGTAGACACTCCCCTTCACGATGTCATTTTTTAGATGACAGTTGCTCCCAGTGGGACCCTGCGGTGGTTGTTAACCTTTAGTTTTTAATTATATCATATATCATAGATGCGTGTCCTCAGGGTGCACGAGACTTTTACCGGATCATCGTATTGAATTGTTCGCAGACTGCAACCACCTATCTCACGGTAGTGAGACGTAGTTAGAGCTGAAATTTTACCGCGATTTCGCTGGAAGCGGGTGTAATTCTTCATATTAGCACCCGCTCCCGGCGAAATCCTGCGGGTGTCCTTATGACAAACTTTCAACTAAATATATATATACATACATATTTAAAAGTTTGTCATAAGGAGAACCGCAGGATTTCGCCGAGAGTGGGTGCTAATCTGAAAAATTGCACGCGCTGCTAGCGAAATCGCAGTAAAATTTCAGCTGTAACCACGTAACACGACCGTGAGATAGATAATTACAGTCTGCCAAGAACTCAAAACAATGATCCATCAAAAGTGGCGTGCACCCTGAGGACACGGAGCGACCCAAGGACTTGGCTATGACGTTTTTGTCAGCTGCTATCAGAAATTCGAGAACAAACATGATTCGTTTCTCGAAGTCAAGGAGAACTATGTCAGGCCTCGAGTGCGCAACAGAAACAATTGTCGAGAGTATGAAGTTCCAGTATATGCAACACTTCTAATTTTCGACAATTGACTCTATTTCCCTAGGAGCGTTTAACGGAGCGGTATTTGGGTTGATGCTGTAAGAATAGCAAAGATGGTAATAAAGCACTCTTAGTGCCGCATTGTGCGTTTGAATGTACGTCCTTCCCGCATGAGTTGGATAACTAGATAGTATGTGTCCTAGGTGCTTGGGGTGTGCATGACACGCTCTGCAGCTATCATCCGAAATGTCTTGGCTCAAAATGTGGCGACGGTATACTAGAGTCAAAATGACACCGTCTTGACATGCCAAAATGAAACCATTCGTGCCCGACTTCAATCCGGGTGATTTAAGGAAAGCAAACTTTAGCTCATACGACATCGACAGATCCTCCACATTTCTGTGGAAGATGCCGTGTATCTTCTTGTCAGGAGTGAGTACTCGAAATGGATAAGATTTGATGCATTTTACTCACCCCTGATATTGAAGTCAAGGGCGAGTATTTCAGCAGCCTTCTCCGCAGCGTTGTACAGAAACTCTCTTTTGCCCACTTCTTCGTGTTTCCTGACCATTTTAAGCAGCCAGTCTTGTCCATTTGCGACCATATGTGCTGTACCCAGAATAATTCTGTTGTGAAGACATTCAAGATTCAGTATTCCGCGACCACCTTGACGGCGTGAAGAAACTTTCCTCTGGATCTGAAACCCCTCACGATGACCACTTTCCTTCTTGCTTCTCTCTCTCTCAGTTCCCACTTTAGCTCGTTTGAGCTGAGTTTTGACATATCTTCGGTATCTCTTTCCTCGTATTGGTAGACCTCTTTGTCATTGACCGTAAGTAGATCTGCTCTGTTGTCCATTTCTCCTTCAGATCCACTGCCCTTCTCCCCTCCTTCAGGTGGTGTAGTGATGTCGATAATCTCGTTTGGAATTTTTTCCTCCCATTTCTTTAACTTTCCTGTCAAAAACTAATTTCTCCACTCTCAATTCCTCGATTTCTACCAGGTGCTGTTTCTCTCGTTCCCTGGCTTTCTCCAGGTCCGACAATGCGGTCTCTTCCCTTTCCTGCCCTTCTACAATTAACTCCCTCAACTCTTTCAGCTGTCTCTCCAGAGGTTTCAATTCTTTCCTTAATTCCAAACTCTACCATTTCTTCAAGTATTGTCCAATTTGGGTAGCCCACTCCGGCAGCTCTGAAGAGGTACACTTGGTATGGTATTCTCATCAGGGTTTCCCTTTTCCCCATTCCCTTTTTCTGGAACGTCTCCCAAAGGCTGTTCTGACGTTCCCTCCTTTCTGATTGGCGAGCGCGAAAGCTTCTCTGATCTTTCGAACGCTTTTTCCTCATTGACGCTCTTCTCCCACGTATTATTCCGCACCACAAAACTTTCCATATTTTTTACACTTTTTGCGTTTAATTTAGCTTGCCTCTCCACTTTAGAAGGTCGCCCTGGGCCGCGTTTTTTTGCTTTATCATCACCTACTGGCAGCTTTTGGTTTGAAATCTCCGGGTTCCCGCTTTCTCTTTTCGAGTCAGGTTCCTTAATTCCCTTTGGGGAGTCGCCACTGTCCAGTGCATCCTCCGCCAGAAGCGCCTTCACGGTTTCATTTTTGGAACCCGAACCGGAAGTTGCGTCATTTTTCCCACCAACCTCCATAACCTCACTGCTCTCCATCACTTTGGAACACTTTCGTTTCTCCTAATGAACACCCTCTCACACCGAATCAAAAATACTTTCACTTGTTCAGTAGCAGCCTCTGATTTCAAATCCCGTAGACTTATCTCCGTGTGAATGCTTGAGCCACGTAAATTCGGCGTATTTCCCGGAGCTATCACAACGCGTGCTGACCGCTTGACTGTCCGACCGAAACTCTCGATTTTTCTTCTAATATAACTACAGCGAAAACTCTTCTTTTTCCGGACCTTGAAACGAAACGATTCTTTTATTTCTGAGCTGGAGGGGGCCCCACCCTTACCGCGATTCGGCAGTTTATTTTGTTATGACCCCGCTCAGTCAAGAAGTCTCGGAGTTGATCCTCCGAATAATCCATTATCGCGGACGTAAGGTCATCAGACTCGCTATCCGACATTCTGACGCTGCTTATTGTTGACTAGGAGTTATTTAAGATAATTTTTAATGGTACTATCGAGTACTGTCATTTAGTTAATTTATTTTATCGATGAGCGTTGTCCTACCGATTAACGCTTTGAAGAATTAGGAATTTATTTGAGTAAGTTTCAGCCGAATCGGTTGAATGGGATTGCTACGCGAATTTCAGATTAATTAACCGGAGAACTCGATAGCAACATTAAATACTTGAAGGAAGTTCGCTCCCAAAATACAAGTACGTCCCATACTGGGCACGACTAAAAACTCTAATTCACGAATGACACCCATTGCTTGAACCGAAAGTATACGTTTACCCAAAACCGGACGCGACCTGCTGGAACTAAAGTTGACATTGGTCTGTGCAATAGTCTGAAGTCGCAACGGGAATCCCATTGAACGTAGTGTGCTGACAGTGATGAGAGTTGAGTTTGCACTTGAGTCTACCATGGCCTCTACTGGCTTACCACGAATTCTGATTGGTAAAATCATTTTGTAACTGGCTCAATACTCGTCGCAGTTAATTATTTTAATATTTGAGATTATTTCAAAACAAAATGCGATTTTAATATTCGAAAACGAAATTAATAATTGGGGTCTGACTCCTAAGAATCCGAGTCGGCTGAACTTCTCAAGTTTATCATTGTACTTATATGACCTAACACATTAAGTTTGGTAGACATGGTAATTTACAGATAATTGATCAAATAACAGGTTATATAAAGGTTCATATAATCAGGTGAATGTGAAGTTTTACATGATATAGGCGAATTGCATGTAACTTCAAAACAACGATTCAGACCACTTCTGGAATCCGAATTATTATTTTGATTGTGATAATTGACCTCAGAGGTCAAGCTAGGAATTTGTCATTTTCATTAAATGACAATTCGGATAACTCTTAGAATCCGAATTATTATTTTAAATGGATATGATTTACTTAAAAGATCCATTTTCTTTGCTTATTTATTTTTCATATTTAATTAATCGACAATTCGGATCATACCATACCGGATCCGACTTATTGCATAAATATCGATAACCGACCTCAAAGGTAAAGTTTTTGATTTTTTATTCCCAACAACAGCTCGGATTACTTTTAGAATCCGATTATTATTTTGTTTGGATTTGATTAAATTCGAAGATCCATTTTTCTTTAATTATTTTGTTTATAATTAATAAACAGTAATTCGGATCATACCCTTCTAACTGTCCGTCAGTGCGTGGTGAAAGGCAGCGTTGAGCTAACGGCCAGTTAAATTTCGTAACGGCCGGTTAGGGGTTGGGTGAAAGACGGCCTTAGTTAGCTAAATTGCATAATAGTGAAAATGGACGGAAGTAAGTGAGGGAGGAACATTAGACTTATACCACAAGTTAGCGAGCGCATATATGTGTGCAACAACGTACCTATGTTGATAGCACGCGAATGACCGGGTTGCCAGTTGCGTATCCAAGCGCAACTTTTCTTCCGTTTTTCTCTCTTTCTTTCTAAGTTCTTTCTTTTTCACATCGCTTAATTCTTATGACTATTTTCCTACAGATTATCAGTAATTTATGTATTACGAAATACAAATTTTAGCATCTAGGCTGATATAATTTAGTATTGATGCGTTTTCCTTTTTTTGTAACTAAATGTGATACACGACCTTGTCACATATATGGATAATTTTAAAATTAAATTTTGTGTCTAAAACGTATAGACACTCCATTCACTATACATTATATTAGGTATGACGTCTTTGGAACGTCGTACAATTAACTCTATCTTCAAGTGATATAAACGTGCTGACTCGGCGTTAGCACATGCAATTCAACTTGCTCATGAACCTCCAAGTGGAATCCGAAAACCATAAAATATTAAAAGTTTTGAATAACGAAAGGATGGAAGAATGAGTTAAGTTTCCAACTTTCTGGCTTGATAAAATTTATGATTTCCGGTCCATCTACTTTTAACCCTGAGGTAATTGTAAGTAGTCTTAAGTTGAAAGGTACGAAAATGAAAATAGAAAGAGAGAGAATGAAATCTAGATCTGAGGAAGAATGAGGTGGAAAACCTAGGTAAAGCCAACATCAGAATAAATCATTTGAAACGGCAAGTAATGAAGAACAAGATACAAAGAAAAGTAATAGTTTGTGAAAGGGTAAAATACATTGGTAAAAATACACCCACATACATGTGGGAGTAATAGATAAAATGAAAACTCATCGCCGAGTATAAAGAAACTCACACACGCTTGTTTTTGCCTCACACGTATACAGAAGGAAAGAGCATCCTGCTAGCTATCTTACGCACACCAGTGTTACGTACCGGCAAACTTGCTGTCGATGTTTGCCAAATTGTAATGTTCAATTGTTTGTAGCTAATGTTTTGATACGTGGAGGCTTCTTAAAATTGCCGAATTTAACGCTACGTTAAATTCTGTTTTATTGATGGGTTCAAGTATTACTGCTCTTGGACTGAGAGTGCCACTGTTGCCATGTTTATTTCTGGGAGGGGGGAGGGGGGGATGATATTAGATATAGAATATGCGCAGTAATCCTTGGTAGGTCGTCGGCATGTGCAGTTGGTCATGGTGGCTCGTAAGCATGCGCAGTGGATCAAGATTTGCTGCAGACTTGCGCAGTGGGTTATGGTGGTCTGTAGACGAGCGCAATAGGTTATTGCGGGTTGAACTTATGTGCTATATGTCACCGCAACAATCATGGTTTGAACTATGGTGCAGGCCACAATCACAGCCATAACTGTAGGTATTTCTATTATAAAGAGACTTGTATTTTTAAAGTCGCACCTCAATAATTTTTCAGGAAAGCGTTTTATGCTAAAAAGATCAAGACAAAAGTTGTAGGGTTTACAGGGAAGCATACGATAGTGACCTTGACTTTGACCTTGACTTTGACCTTGGCTTTTATTCTTGAGACTTGTTTGACGGTTAGCTTGAATTTTTTGTATAAAAGTTCCCGTTTTAACACCGGAACTGTAACACTAGTGCGAGAAATTTTGCGTTCTATACCTAAATTTTTTTGTCGCAAACTCATATCCCTGGGGTGTAATGGTCATGTAGGGATCATACAGGTTACCCCTTTCATGCTCGTATCTTTGGAGTTTCCGATTTACGAGCTTCTCGTATCTTTGGAGTTCGAATGTATTTGTTCAGTAATCATCTCTCAATTTGAAGATAGTTAGGGAACGTCCATAAACCAGGCAGCCTGTTTTTCTTTTGTTTATAACGTTGTGTCCTTTATCACTTAACGGCAATTGTCTTTTTGTCCTTATTCAAGCAAAAGAAGAACAGGCTACATGGTTCCATAAACCATGTAGCCTGTCATCTGAAAATTCTCAACTCTACCAACTTGAAACATACTTTCGTACAAAATGCGGTGCTATGTTTGCAATAGACCATTCAATGTGCGTCAATTAGCATTTATGAATGGTGATGAGAATATTAATAAACGTTAAGCTGCAATTACTAGATGGGATGAGCTCAACCATCCACCTTTAGCTCTTGATGAAAATTCGAGGCTATGCGTGAACTATAATCGCTCAATAATTGATGGAATGGCTGCAATCAATGCTGATCCACGCTGTTTTCGATGGAACGTTCTTACCTAAACAGCATCCCAAACTTGTATCTTTTGTAATGCGCAAAATGACATACATAGATGATCCATATAAAATGTTCGTTCTTGTATGCATCATTTGGACGCGAATGGTTTTATTTTAAATATCCTTTTACTTGGTTTGCAATCTATTAACATGCCTTATGTTAATAGATTTAATACTTTCACGATGATTCATGATGATAAATTTAAATTTAAAGCTTTTTCGGGTTTCAATCGTGTGCAAAGCGGCCCAGCAGCCGACGAACAGAGAGTCGTCGGGAGCTGGACTGACGGCCGCTCAGAGGACTAACCCCCTGAAGATGGTAGTGGCCGATGGCAATTACCCGGACTCAATGTTCAGTACGGAGCAATATGAGCTCTTCAGGGAGGCTACCTGGAGGGCGCTCAAAGAGTGCCCCCAGATCAATGTCCAAGATTCGTGACCTCCTTCTGCAGGGGAGGGGTCTTCGTTTTTTGGCAGCCAACCTAGCGGCTAAAGCTTGGCTACTCAAAGCAGTGGTCGAAACAAAGCCGTGGGAAGGTTCAGCGCTTAAGGTGGGTGGGGTTGTGTTACTCCAGAAGATCGTGAGAGCTACGGCGTGGTTCCCGCGTAAACCGGAAGACCCGTCTGAGGTACTCCAACGGCTGGAGGGTTTCAACCCCTCACTTAAGACAGCGTCCTGACGAATCGTCAGGCACGATAGGCCTCAGGAAGAGGACACAGCAGGAGGCACTAAGCACCTCCTAATTGTGCAGATTCCTGAGTCCCAGACGAGGGCTCTTGCGGCCCTCAACAACAAGCCCTACTATCACTTTGGATAGGTCGACTTTAGGGTTGCCGGCCAGGGACAAGAGGAGCCTGTTGAGACACAGGAAGATTATGAGCAGACCTAAATGACTGCTCCTGGTCTCACAATTACCCAGATTAACTTGCATCACAGCAAAGGCGCCTCTGCAGTTTTTCAGAGGGGCACACAGGTATCTCACTAGTTCAAGAACCTTGGTTAGTTCGAGATACCGTAAGGGGATTAGGGGTGGGCTGGTCTTTTTTGTTACAGGGACCCCAAGGCGGCCAAACCAAGGGCCTGCATACGGACGAAGGGAGTTCCCGCTGTCCCGCTGCTTGAGCTATGTTCGAGAGAACTGATGGTGATAGCCACGGATCTCAAAGGAATAGGGAGGCTAGTTCTGGGATCGGCTTAATTTCCGTATGACAGCGATACTAACCCACCAGTGGAGGTATGTACACTGGTGGAATATTGCAAGGTAGGGGTATTCCTCTGCTGTTGGGATGCGATGCTAACTCCCACCATACTTTGTGGGGCAGCACGGACGTCAAATGACCTACTGGAATACCTAATCACCACTGATTTAGATATTCTTAACACGGGGAAAACCCCGATCTTCCGTAACTCGGTCAGGGAGGAAGTCATTGGCATCACTCTCTGTACCAGTAGTTTTAGAGATAACATCAAGAGGTGGAGAGTCTCAGAGGAACCCACTCTCTCAGATCACTCACAGATAGAGTTCGTGTTGGAATCCATTGTACCCGCTGGCCCAAGGTGTCAATTTTTGCAAGCCGAAATCAACTCAAACCTTCTAATAGCCGCCGAAAGCGAATCGTGAAGTCGGGGTATGGCCTCGGGCGAGCTCGGCTCCGTGCTCGTGCGATCTCGGCTTCGCGCTCGTGCTCGTGTATTGTCGGCTTTACACGAGGCTGGCCGACTCACCGACGCTACGCTTGCATGTATTCTCCCAGATGGGAAAGTGGTGAGGGCCGAAAAATCCCACGTTCTGGAGATACTGCGGTAGAGCAGGTTTTTTGTATTAGTACGGTAGAAGTATTTGCTTGTAGTCCGTTTCTAGTATAATATCAACGAATAAAAGGTTATATCACAGCTATCACTATTTTTATTAAAAATAACTTATTATTCTTGCTGGATATGTTTAAAGGTTATTTTTCCAGTACATAAAATACCACAGAAGCGAACCATCATATGTGACCGTCCGCGAAGAAAAGGGACTTGACGCGCAGTAGCTTCATTTTACAGGAGGAGCGATTGAAAAGGCGGTCTAACAAAGGAACTCTATAAGAGGCCCTCACTTTGCAGTTGAATAACAATTCTAATTTTTCAGGTATAGAAATAATTTTTTTTGTTATGAAAAAGCAAATGGAAAACTATCGATAGGTGTAAAAAACTAAAAATCGATTTTTTCCGCATTAGATCCCTTTCTTCGCGGACGGTCACATATTTTCCCATCATTAGATGTTTTGATTTTCATAAATAGCTGTGGTCGCCTTTACCCACCGGTGGGGGGCAAAGCCGGCGAAATACAGCTTGTTAGAAATAATCAAATTATCGACTCATTGTTTCATTAATGTAACTAATACTTACAGAAACATGATATACAATTACGTAGGACTCGAAATAAAAAAAAATGGATCAATTCCACATCTTATTAACTTTAAAAAAATCATTGACTCTTAACTGGTCGGCGCTGCTCCTCATTATACCCTAGGCATTATTTAGGTAGATTCAAAAATAAGTTTTAATATTATGAATAGTTTCTTAGTAAAATTGTAATTTGGTTTCCCGAAAAACGTATAAAAAACAAAGGTATTTTTTTATTTCATGGAACCTCTATTAATGCACATTTATTGAAAATAATTGTTATGGAAACTGTCTTCCATACAAATTATAAAATTTCAAAATAAAATACATTAACATTTTCTTTGATTAATATATATATATATAGTTAAACGTTTGTCATAAGGACAACCGCAGGATTTCGCCGGGCGCAGGTGCTAATCTTAAAAATTGCACTTGCTCCCAGCGAAATCGCGGTAAAATTTCAGCTGTAACCACGTCTCACAGTTTGTTTAAGCAGACAATCATTAAAAAATAATTGAAAATATTAAGTTCTGG
Source organism: Andricus grossulariae (assembly GCA_011634705.1). Taxonomy (NCBI): domain Eukaryota; kingdom Metazoa; phylum Arthropoda; class Insecta; order Hymenoptera; family Cynipidae; genus Andricus; species Andricus grossulariae. The sequence continues at coordinate 190,228,399 of JAABKJ010075445.1, read as the reverse complement.
AAAGCCAAACGGCTAGTCCGCTGCCTGATGGTGCTCACATCAGTATACTCACAGAGCTATCGTTGGCAGAACTTCATGCTTTATTGTAAAATGCATATTTCCGCCAATTTTCAATGAATCGAGCTGAGAATTTCCAAAAATCTTCCTTTAATAGTAAGAAACAAACTCCATGAGTACTGAGCACCATCAGGCATCGGGTTAGCCGTTTAGTTTCACAGAACTCAATATTTTCAAGGATTTTTTAATGGTGATCTGCCTCAACGACCCCCTCCACCTCCCTAAGAAATATCGAAATGACAAACTATGCTTTCTACGGTTGCTCAGTTAAATAATTCTATTATTATTATTTCTAACACGAATATATCACATAATCTCAAGAGAAACGGTCTGTAGGACGACAATAATTTAATCAATAACGGCAGTTAAACTTTTACTAAATGGACGTAATTTTTTAAATATTACTTTTCGGCCAATAATGAAATACTTTTATCGTTATCATTATTTCTAACGCAAGTATATCACACGCACTCAAATGAACCGGTCTCTAGGACGACTATAATTTAATGAATAGCACTAGTTAAACTTTCACTACATACATGTAATTTTTAAAATATTATTTTTCGGCAAATGCTTTGATAATTGTTATTTATGTAGAATCCACTTGTGTCACAGTAAAGGCCTGATTTGAAATAGATTCGGTCTGATCAATTTTTATTTCATTATAAATAAAGTTTCATAATAACTTAACACATTTTTGGCTAATTTCTTTTCGTTTGTTTTCCACTTCTTTCGTTTCTCGTTCTTTTTCTACCACTTTGCGTAAACTCTTCCTTACACATTTTTGCTGTTTGAAAACTGAATTGGATTGAAAACTATGTTCACATATTACATTTAAAAATTATAAATAAAATATTAAGCGAAATCTTTCTGTCTATATAATTTCTGAAAGTTTGTAAAGATTTGCACTCTTGTCCAACAAAATTGGAACTAGTTAGCTTTTTATTCTTCCCTATGTGACAGGCCTTTGGTCTGCTTTGTTTACAAGCAAGCAGTTCGTTATGCAGAAAGAACCAAAACATTCACGTACACAAAACACTTAAATGTTCCTTCCTAATATGAACATAACTGAAATAATTATAGATGCAAAACAAAGTTTGTCATTTCGATATATCTCGTGGAGGTGAAGGGGTTTGTTTAAGCAGACAATCATTAAAAAATAATTGAAAATATTAAGTTCTGGAAAGCCAAACGGCTAGTCCGCTGCCTAAACTGAGCAATTGATGGTCCAGAGGTCGGACTCTTGCGAGATTTCTCCACGGAGGGAGGCATCCATTTCAGCCAGGTCTTGTACTCACAATATTCTTGCCTATCATCTAGCTATCATAAAATCTAGTCCTAGATTCTCAATATTCTTTTTATCCGCACTCAAATTTATTTCATTTTCTAAAACATACTTTTGATTAATCATACACATCCAAGTCAATTTAATATTCAATACAAACTTATTAGCAATATAATTTCTTTTGAGATTTTTCAGGTAACGCGATACAAATCTGCAACTACTTATTTCTCTCTCTCTCTCTCTTTCTCTCTCTCGCTTACTCTCTTAATTTATTGTGAGGCTTTGATTTTTATTATCCTATGAAAATCATAAAAACATCATATACCATCTATTTAAAATCTTAATGAGAAAGGTTATTTATTTTTCTTCTGCAAATCTACAGGCAGGTATTCAAATTCTTTGACCTAAGGTCAATGACCGATCTAAATATATAACAGTTTCCCAGGAGGCCCGTTGCAGAACATAAACGAACGACGTACTGTCACCTTTACAAACCAGGATGCACCTGTGTCAGTGATAATTACTTTTACCTTTATTTCGAACTCGTATTCGCAAGTTATTATCATTTTAGTCTAATCCTATTGTATTAATAAAAGAACTTATATTAGCGTGATTACGACCCTACGCAGGTAAGTGCTACCGTAGTGCGGAATGAGCAACGCTAGGTGCCTTCTAGCTGACCTGAGTCAAGTAATCAGAAAGGTATCGAAATTTTCTCAAGGGCTTTGTAGCCGAACGTTTTCACTTCTTAAAGTGAGACCTTTTCTCAGGTCTAAAATTCTATAGTTAAGAGAAATATTCTCTTCTATCTGTTTTATGAACTTAGTCGTTTTTTCAACAGGATAAGGGAGTACAACTCACGTCCTTTTCTCAGGAGCTAAGCCTTATAGCAGATAAAAAATTAAATTATGAAGCTTCTTGGACCCAGACACAAGATACAATCTTGCTCAGCTTGTCTGTTGTCATAATTTAACTTCATTCAGATTAAAAATATTTTTAATTTAGGGCTAATGCCTCAGAAAAGTAAGAAAGAAGGGTGCCAATGTCATATAAGATTTTGGGTCCACAACGTCCAGATCTGAAAAGTATGTAAAGTTGTTATACTTGGTCCGATAAAAAAAAAGTCAATAGGTGTAACCCACAAAATTGAGCCGTTTCTAAGGTATTGGTTTTTAAAGTCGCAAAGTTCATACATTGTCAATACTGAGTTTGCTTATTAGCAGGGCGTCAAGCAGCTTTATCCCCCTCCATGACAAATAATTAGACGTTGATAAACAAATTTACAGATGCAGGTGCAAAAAATCTTGAATCTCTTTATTCTCTTCTTCTTCTTTTGAGCTTCAGACCTAGACTTTTTAGGAAGAGGGCGCTTTGAGGTGTTAATCCTTTGACTGCTCTTTGTCGACTGAATAGCTTGTGGCATTGTGCTGGTTCATTATAACCAAAGCCAATCTTCTTCTTGAAAAAAATACCCATTTTAACCTTAATCCGTTCGCGTGGACGGTCAAGTGACCGCCTTTTTGGAATTTCTAATGTGGCGCTCACCAGTGAGCTTCGGGTGAGATGGGATGGGCATGTATCATTTAGTTACACTTACGAGCGCTATTTCCGGCAATTTTCGCTATTTCCGGCCAAAAGTTCTTTTTTTTTTCCTTTTTTTTATGTCACCTACTCGTAAGTTGATTACATTGTAGTTTCAAGTCACAAGTGTCAAGTTATGTACTTTTTTTTCAAGTGGCCTTTTTTGAAGTTTCAATTATACTTGAGTATATTCTGGGTTCATTATAGTTTAATTGAACGAAATTACATTTTTGCCGAAAAAAAAGGTGAAAAAAAAATTATTTTTCAAGCTAGAATCTGTATTATGTTGTTTGTTGACTACATGTTGTTTAAAAAATGAATTTTGATAAAGAAGGTGTTTGCCGAGTTGTATCAGAGTTTCTTTGCTTACATTGCAGTGAACAACTAACAAAAAGTAGAGAAAACAGCATGATAATTATGAAAAAACGTGGGCAGTCAACCGACCGCCCGCGCAATCGCCCGTGTGACTCAAGTTGGCGCGAACGCATAAAGGTTAAATATTAGAGAGACTTGATGTGCAGTATAATTGTTATAACTTCTCCACGAAAATTAACCAAATATATATCTTGATAAACTATACGGAACTGTATATGATCTATTGTCTGCACGGCGACTAGTGAGTAAATGGCATGAGATGTTACTTCCACTATCTTAAATCCAGGTGGCACCACAGGAAAAAATTCATGAATAGTATGTACTTTCTGACCATTAACGTATGCACCTGTTGTTATGATACACTCAATACTTAAAGAATTCCTTTTTATGATTGATACCGGTTGATCAGGTTCATAAACTGGATAAGCTTCTAGTCTGCGTGGAGAAAAACCTAGCAAATGACCGATATAATCTCTCGGTTCAAAATTTACATCGTGACTGCAATAAGTTTAACTTTTTAAAGCATTATTGTTTGGTTTAATATGAATTTCAATACCCTTTTTTACTAAAGCATTCTGTAGATAGCGCTTTATGTCACTTATATTGCGGTTTCGATGTCGTTTTTCCTTTACGAAAAAAGGGCCGCAATAGTCAACACCGGTGTGAACAAAAGGTCGGATAAAGTGGATTCGTTTCGCGGGTAGATTTCCCATGATTTAATTTACAGTGCGAGGTTCAGCGCGAAAACACGAAACGCATTGGTGGATTACACGACGAGATGTATTTAGACCATCAATAGGCCAATAACGTTCTCGAACTTCATATAAGGTCGCTTGAGGTCCCGCGTGTTGGAGTCGTATGTGCTCACTACGTTTGATAAGAGAGGTAATGTTATGGTTTCGCGGGAAAAGCATAGGATGTTTTACTTCAGGGGTTAGTTCAGAGTGCAACAGTCTACCCCCTACCTTGAGGATACCCTTATCGAAAAAAGGGTTCAGAGATAAAAGCTTGCTCTTATTGCTGATACGTTTGTCTCGCTGTAAGCAGTCGATTTCCTGGAAACAATCCCTTGCTTGTGTTAACTGAATTATTCGACCCATACAGGCTTCGAGTTCAGAAACAGTCAGGCTATCGGTGCGCTTATCCTTACCCTTCGCGTTATGAATGAAGGGAAGTCAAAACGCAAGAATTCTTTGCAGCTGTGGAAGTGAGGAATATTTTCCAGAAGATTGCAATTAGATTTGAGAAGAAGCAGGAAAGTTTCGACCAGAGAAGGAGTTCGCAATTCAGGGGTGCCTTTAAGCTGTAATTCAAATTAAGGCCACGCATCTTGGGACTGGACGAGCCAATCAGGACCGTGAGACCAGATGCTACGCTGTAAAAATTCCTGAGTCATTTGTCCGCGAGAAACAAGGTCAGCGGGGTTATCAAGAGAAGACACATGCCTCCAATCGTTAGACTGCGTAAGAGCCTGAATTTTAGATACTCGGTTAGCACAAAATGTTCGAAGCAAGTGGAATGGCGTATTTATCCATTGAAGGTAAACCGTCGAATCTGATCAAAAGAAGATATTTCTTAATTCGATTTTTAGAGCTTGAATCATGACATTTTGTAATTTTGCGAGCAAAAGCGCGGCAAAAAGCTTCAAACGTGCTAACGCTACCGTTTTTACAGGGGCGACCCTTGATTTTGAGCATAGCAGCTTTGCATAATACTGACAAGTATTATCAGTGCAACGCAAATAGATGCAAGCCCCGTAAGCCTTGTGACTTGCATCGCAAAACCCGTGCAATTGAATCCCGGAAAATTGAGATACTAATACGAATCTGTTAAAACGGGCATCATTTAGGAGCGCAAGTTGCGATATGTATTCGATCCAAAAAGTGTGAATATCAGGTGGTACTCCCTCGTCCCAGGTGTAGTCTCCGATGGCTCTATCACTTAAGAGATCCTACTAAGAGATTAGGTAGATGGGCCCTTAAGCTGTTACAATACGATTTCGAAATTAAACACAGAAAAGGTGCCTTTCACCACGTACCAGACGCGCTGTCGCACATGTTTGAGCCGGACTCTGAGGTGGTATGTGCCATTGGCGAGACTGATGATCTGTGGTATAACCGAAGAACCAAACTGGTCCAAGAAACGCCATATCAATTTCCGGATTGGAAATTGGAAGGCAATGGACTATACTGCCATCGCCCTGACCATCTGACTCACCCATTACTGCCTGATTTGGAGGCCTGGGAACTGGTCTTACCTTTGGAGCTTCGCAATAGGGCTATTAGTGAGGCCCACGGTACCATGACTTCTGGACATTTATGTACGTTAATGGTACAAAACTAGATAAATCAGAGAATATTGTTAACGCTCTAGCTTCCTATTTTAATAGTGTATGTAACCTAATGTCACACACAAATTTGTACAATCGAACAGATAAAATTAAGGATCGACTAGGATATAAATTAAAGAAGGATATGGTTGATGTAAGATTAGCTTTAAGTTCTCTGCAAAATAAAAAAACATCTGGTACAGGCCTGATATCTAGTTTTCTGATCAAAAATTGCGCAAATACATTAACTAATCCTACGCTTTACATATTTAATAAAGTTCTAGAAGTAGGCGCGTATCCGAACGCTTGGAAGGAGACTAGAGTATGTCTGGTGTTTTAAACTGGTGATTCGGCGGATGTAAAAAACTAAAGGTCTATTTAAATAATACATAACTTCTCCAAGGCCTTCGAAACCTCTCTTACTAATTACGTATCAAGCGTTTTTAAATCTGAAGTTAATCAATACCAACACGGGTTCATGCGAGGTAGATCTACTACCGCTAATTTATTAATAATGACCCAAATGACAGCGGAAGTTTTGGAGGAGGGATTTCAGTTGGATGTTATCTATCTAGATATGACCAAAGCCTTTGACAAATACAATCATGCGATGTTAGTTGATAAGCTCAAAAAGCTGAACCTTCCCGGCAATGTAATTTCGCTCATCAATGACCTACTGCGAAATAGGAAGCACGTTGTACAGTATGCAGGTTGCACCTCAAAGCTTATACTCCAACATCGGGAGTTCCTCAGGGCTCAAGCTTAGGACCTACGTTGTCAAATATTTATCTTAATGACATAGGTAACACTAGAAATTCGAAAAAATTATTGTATGCAGACGATGTAAAAATCATGTTAAAAATAAGAAATGTTAGAAACTGCATAGAGCTTCAAAAAGATCTAGAATTTCATAAAAAGCACAGTTTTTTATTTATCCAATTCTTTTGTTATAGTTTTTTACTCATGTCAGTTTTAAATGAGAAGTAACTTTTCCAAAACAACAATTTAAAATATGTAAAACAAATAATTAAATTTCACTTATTTCACAAAGGGCTCAATACTTTTTTTTTGTTTATATATTCAAACCGTTCAAAAACTATCTAAACCTGATAGAAAATACAGAAAAATGCATTTAAAAAACACTTTAATAACATTAGTGAAAAAAAAATTTTTCTGCCACATAATTTAAAATAACAATTCCTAATCAATAATTGAAAATATGTATAAGTTATGAAAGCACATTAGCTACAAATTACAACTTATTTCAATTTTCATTTTATTTTGCACAATGAGCATTGTAAAAAAACTTGTTTACCGAAAATATATTATTTTCTATCCAGAAACTTTGAATTTAATCAAATTTATTTAATTCCGATTATCCACTAATAATCCTAATAGAGCCTATTAAAGAAGCAATTTTGTACTTTTTCAACTTCCGATAAAATACAACCTAATAGATACCTAACAAAACCACCTTAAAGGCTGCAATCTGCATTTTAATCCAATTAATTTAATTCCGATTAGCCGCTGAAAACTCTAATACAGCCTTTTAGAGAAGCAGGTTTGTACTTTGTAAAATTTAAAGTAAATGAATACCTCATGTTTTCTGATTAGAACCTATTAGAAAAATATGGCAAAAAGAATATTCGTTTTTGAAAGCCTAATAGAACCACACAGAACGATTTTTTTCAATTCCGATTTCCATCCCAATAGGAGATCAAATACCGAATACAACCAGTAAGAATCCAAATTGAAATAAAGAACTCTTAAGAACCATCTTGAACCATATAGAAATGCAAGTGGATCCAACGGACTATCTAAACGGTTTCTATTGATCACTTAAGCGGCATTTTTGGTAGAGTTGAATCTGAAGGTCTACTCAAGTACCTAATAGAATCTGTTAGGGAAGCAATTTCGTAATTGTGGTACTTGGAATAAAGCAGATCCCAATATTTTTCTAACAGAGCCGCTTGAAATATGTCTCTTCAAATTTTAATCCGATTAATTCGATTCCAACAGTCCACTAAAATCCTTATATAACCTGTTAGGAAAGCAATTTTATACTTGTAATATTTGAAATAAAGCAGATCCTAATAGGTAGCTTATAGAGCCACTTAAAACACATCACTTCGAATTTGAATCCAAATAATGATTCCAACATGCCACTAAAGTACCTAATAAAACCTGTTAGGGAAGCAATATCGTACTTGTAACACTTGGAATGTTGAAAATTAACTTATTTGTTGAAAATTAATCTTTTTTAGTTAAAAGTTCATTCTTTTTTTGTAGAAAAACTCATCTTCTTTGTTTGAAATTTTCTCTTTTTTGTTAAAAATGCAAATATTTGGTTGAAAATTAACTTATTTGTTGAAAATGATTATTTTTTTCATTTACAATTATTTTTTTTAACTGAAAACGTAACTTTGAACTCTTTTCTTGAAAATTAATCTTTTTTAGTTGAAATTTCATTCTTTTTTGGTAGAAAAACTTTTGAAATTATTTGAAATTTTCTCTTTTTTTGTTAAAAATGCAAATGTTTGGTTGAAAATTAACTTATTTGTTGAAAATTAATCTTTTTTAGTTAAAAGTTCATTCTTTTTTTGTAGAAAAACTCATCGTCTTGGTTTGAAATTTTCTCTTTTTTGTTAAAAATGCAAATATTTGGTTGAAAATTAACTTATTTGTTGATAATTATTATTTTTTTATTTACATTTTTTTTCACTGAAAACGTAACTTTTACGTTTTCGGTTAGAAATTGATCCTTTTTAGTTAAAAATTAATCGTTTGGTAAAAAACTAATATTATTAGTTTGAAATTTTGTGTCTTTTTGTCAAATATGCAAATATTTGGTTAAAAATTAACTTTTTTGTTGGAAATTCATATTTTCGGGTTAAAAATTCAACTGTTTTACATACAATTTCTTTTTTTTTACTAGAAAGCTCAACAATTTGGATAAACTTTTTTTCTTTCTTGACTGGAAATTTGATTTTTTGGTTGAAAATTTAACTATTTTGTTGAAAACTTGTTTTCTTTTGGTTAAAAATGAACTTTTTAAACGAAAATTGTAACTATTTCATTTTTAATTTGAAAACTTATTTTTTTTAGTATGAAATTAATTTATCTCGTTTAAAACTTTTATTTTTTTCGTTGAAGATTCAATTATATTGGTAGAAAGTTCAACTTTTGGTAGAAAATTTGAATTTGGCATAAAATTTGTTTTTGGCATAAAAATTCAACATTTTTTTTTTCATTATTGATTAAAAAACATTTCTGGGTTGAAAATCCAACTCTTACGCTTTTCGTTGAGAACTCATTTTTTTGGTTGAAGATTCATATCTTTGGTTAAAAGTACAACTATTTTGATGAAAATTGGTCTATTTTGATAAGAAATTAATTTTCTTCGTTAAAAATTGAACTATTTTATTGCAAATTTTTTGTTTGTTTGTTTATAAATAATTTTTTCAACTGAAAATGTAATTTTTACGTTTTCGGTTAGAAATTGATCCTTTTTAATTAAAAATTTATCTTTTGGTAGTAAACAGATTGATTAAAAAGAATGCTTAAAGGTTCCGAGAGTACACTACTACACTCTTTGAAAAAACGAGGTGGCACATTATTCGGTCCTGGCCCCTTGTGAGGATCTAGGTTACACATTCTCTTGAAAACCTACTGTGGAGATATTTCAATTTCGGATGGACCAACGTTATGGTCAAAATTTATAGTATAATTTGAGAATTGTTTGTTTGTGTGTACAGAATTGATGTATTGCGTGAAGCCACTTGCAATCTATTTACCGTTGTTCATTTCTATATCATTAAGAATTATATTTCTTGGGATATTTGTGTCCTTCAGCTTTTGATTTACGTAACGCCAGAAGACCCCTATATTCTCTTGTACATTGCTTTCTATATCACTGGTATACTGAAGATATAGACTGTCACTCAGGGTTTTACACCTCGATCTTAAGGAACTGAAACTTTCATAATTATTTAAAGATTGACTTTGCTCAAATTTTTTATGATTAAACCACGTGGGATATGTTGAAAGGAAGACTTTTTTAGTAGGCACATATTTCTCTATCGCGAAATTGATATGATAATGAAAATTTTCAGTTGAAATTTCAATATTGTTTGAATGTAATTCATTTTGCCAATCAACTTTCGCGAGGTACTCAAGGATCATTTCGTAGTTAGCATTGGCAATTTCTGAAAATAGGAAAATGTCATTGATTGAAGAGAACCCATCAGGCAGAGGAATGTTTAATTCTAAAGGTGGGAGAAATGCGTCACACTTAATTAGAGTATCCACTGTTATTTGGATATCTACAAGACTGATATTATAGAAAATTAAGTCTAAGAGCTTGCCTTGACAGTTTCCTATGCTGTTCAGTTGCCCAAGACCTAAAAATGCATAGTTGTTAGATATAGTTTCGGCCGCATCTAGTGTTGTACCTCTGACTGTTGAACCCCTGTCCGTGAGGACATCTCTATTATCAGTATACCAGGAAACACCAGGAAGATTATAATCGCCTGTAAATAAGAGTTTCGCTAGCGGAAACTGCCGTGTAACATTATTTACGGACGCAATATGCTTATTGTAACTTTCTATAGGAGAAGCAGGTGGAAAATACACAGAGCAGATTATATAATCGATATGAGCAAGTCTAATTTTGACAAAAATTTGTTCGATAGAGTTTTCTAGAATTGTTATTTGATTACTGGCTATTTTTTTACTTACGGCAATTAGAACGCCACCTCCCTTCGCAAAAATACTTGTGTTCGGAGATCTGTCCTTTTTGTAAATGTGATAGTCTTGAAGACCGAGTTCAGCGTCATTTATACCTTGATGTAGCCATGTCAAAGAGCGTTACCTGAGGCTCGAGCATTCCTCGACCCAGGCTATTAGCTTTGAACGTGCTCTTACAGCACAGTTACAAGGCTTAGGCGGTAGCACCTGACTGACAGGTTGTAAACTCAGTATCCCAGCATACTCATAATTGAGATAATCACCTAATCAGTCTTTGTGTATTCTTGAATAGATACTATAAAATAAATTACTTTGTTTTTACCTACAAATTTGGGCTGATGGTAAAACCTGTATTGTGAAAACTCCTTACTATACGAATCGATTCTCAAGTGACAACTGTTATGAGAAAGTAACAGGTAGTAAATTCACCTCAAGACAAGAGAATGCGACTGCTTGGTAAAGTAAGGAATCCTCAAAATCACACTTGACCATTATTTGTATTCCTAAAATATCATAGAGACTCGAACTCCATAGGAGTTGTATTTTTTTTATATAAGGATAGAATTATTCTCGTTTTAATCAAATGAAGTTACACTGCCCGATGCGCAGATTAAATAGTGTGCAATTTTCATGCAATCCTTGGGCTTTACGTAAGCAGGATATTTTATAAAGGTTTTTCACGTATGATTATTAGCGAGCGGTAAAATATTTTTATTAAATTGTAAAAAGAGTTTCTTTTAGCTAGAGAATTAGGGACTTTTATATACAAATTAGTGTAGAGCAGGAATTACAAATAAAAAAGGATATTTTATATGAAACGGAAACTTATCCTTTCTGCGCATGTCACGTATCCACACTTTTCTTTTTCGTATTTTCTTAATGTATTCCCCAATTTATTAATTAAGACTAATTAATATAAATCTTGATGTTAAAAAGATTAATTCGGACAAATTAAATTTAGGAAACAAGAAAAAAGTCTGCCTCTGCCCGGATTTGAACCGGGAACGCCACTGACCATGAGTGGAGCGTTAACCAGTTACGCCACCGAGGCTGTAGCAGATATTTTTCTTCTTATCGATGGCTACCTTTATGCAGTGAAGTACTATTCGTAATTCCGAACTGCGACACATGTACAATTTTTTATCAACGAATGTTTTAATCTAATTAATATTTGGAAGATGTAATTTCCATTTAAAGATGTTAACGTCCGAGTTTTTAAATTTTAATTAATATAAATCTTGATGTTAAAACGATTTCTTCGGACAAATTAGATTTTGGAAAACAGAAAAAAATATGGCTCAGCCCGGATTTAAACCATGAACGCCACTATCCATGAGTGGAGCGTTAACCCATTACGCCACCGAGGCTGTAGCAGATATTTTTCTTGTTCTCGATAGCTACCTTTATGCAGTGAAGTACTATACGTATTACTCAAAGAATATTGCAAAAATTGGACTTTTGTTTATTGAATGATGAACATTATACCCATATTTATGGCGGACTTCTCTTCAAAATAAATGATGTTAAAAACTACACATTTTATATGGAGAAAATGTGAGCGATTTTTCATCAATTTTTCCGTGGGCTGGTTTTAGTAAAAGAAAGTTTACTTTCTGCCAAAATAGTCAAAGAATATTGCGAAAATTGGACTTTTGTTTATTGAATGACGAACATTATACCCATTTTTAAGGCGAACTTCTTTTCAAAATGAATTATGTTAAAAACTACATATTTTATATGAACAAAATGTGAGCGATTTTTGATCAATTTATACGTGGGCTGGATTTAGTAAAAGAAAGATTACTTCCTGCCAAAACACTCAAAGAATATTGCGAAAATTGGAGTTTTGTTTATTAAATGATAAACATTATACCATTATACCACAGAACAGAACCATTTGGGTCACTTACCAACCGAGCTGGTCCTGTTCCGTTCTAAGTTACCGGCAATCGGTAAGTGGTCTCGGTCAGTAATGCAGTTTCCTAATTTGACAACAGATGGCGCCACCTTCTCAAGTTACCGACAGTCGATATTACCATCAATGCAGTTTCCTAATGTGACAACAGATAGCGCTACCGTCGCAAGTTACCGACAGTCGGTATTACCATCAATGCAGATTCCTAATGTGATAACAGATGGCGCAGCCGTCGTAGGTGACCGACAGTCGGTATATTATCAGTTGGATCCCTGCTAAGTTAGCACTATAAGGTTTGGTTCCGTGCTAAGTGACCATTGATAGGAAAAACAGTTTATTATCATCAGTCGGTAAAACAGGAAGGTAGATTATTTTTTATATTATTATTTTACCATTGGCTGGTAAGGTAGGAAACAATGTTACCATCATTCGGTAAACAGGGAGGTCGGTAACTTTTTATATTATCATCTTTCTATATGTCGGTAAGGTAGGGAACAATGTTGCCATCAGTCGGTAAAACAGCGAAGTCAGTAACTTTTTATATTATCATTTGACCATCAGTCGGTAAGGTAGGGAACAATGTTACCATCAGCTGGTAAAGCAGGAAGGTCGGTAACTTTTTATATTATCATTTTTCTATATGCTGGTGAGGTAGGGAACAATGTTGTCATCAGTCGGTAAAACAGGGAGGTCGCCAACTTGTAATATTATCATTTTACTATAGGTCGGTCAGGTCGAGAGTCGCAAGTTACTGACACCAACAGATCTGACACCACCGACCAAGTAAGGGTTCTGTTCCATGCTAAGTTATCAGCAGTCTGTAACACACAGTGCTATCAAATTGTGGAATTTTCAAGCCAAAAAGAATAATTTTCAAAAAATGAATTCAATTTTGAACCAAGTAATAAGGTTCTTACAAAAGAAGATGAATTTTCAACAAAATACATAATTTTTCTACCAGATAGGTAAATTTTCTACTTAATTGTTGAATTCATTTTTCTCTTTCTTTTAAAACAGTTATTTTATTGAAATGCGAAAAGTAATTTAAATCTATTCAAAATACTTGAAATTTCAATCCATGAATATTAATTTTGAATAAAGAAGTTCATCTTCAAATAATCAGTTCAATTTTCAGTTTAATTTTCAATTTAAAAAATTAAACTTTAGAAAGTAGTTCAAGTTTCAACCAAGGAATTGATTTTTTTTCAAAATAGTTGAATATTCAA
>JAABKJ010075445.1:190108882-190206927 GCA_011634705.1 Andricus grossulariae | reverse complement strand
TCAACTAAGGATTTCAATTTTTAATCTAAAAAGATGAATTTTCAACGAAAAATGTAATTGTTGATATTTAAAAAAAAAAAGATTCTAATTCAAAATAAGAAAAACAGTTGGATTGAACCAACAAAGACAAATTTTTAACAAAACACTTGCATCCTCATCTAAAACGGACTATTTTCAACTCAACAATTCTATTTTTAACCCAAAAATTTATTTTCTTCCACAAAAGACGAATCTTCAACACAATAGATCAATTTTCTATCAAATAGTTAAATTTTCTACCAAATTGTTTATTTTTACAGCCAAAAATACGAATTTTTTACAAAAAAGTTATTTTTCAACTAATCGGTTGAATTTTCAACAAAATAGTTAAATTTCCAGGTAAAAAAAAACATTTTTAACAAAACAAAGCAAAGTTTTTATATAAAATTATAAATCTTTAACCATAAAAAAAAGAATTTTTAAGAAATTAGTTCAACTTTCAACAAAGGAGTTGAATTTTTAATCTAAAAAGATGAATTTTCAACGAAAAGTGTAATAGTTGATATTTACAAAAAAAAAAAACAGATTTTAATTTAAAATAAAAAAACAGTTCGATTTAATCAATAAAGGCAAATTTTCAACAAAATACTTGAATCCTCACCTAAAACGGATTTTTTTCAACTAAAAAATTTGAGTTTTAACCAAAAAATTGATTTTCTTCCAAAAAGTACGAAGTTTCAACAAAATACATCAATTTTTTATCAGATAGTTAAATTTTCAACAGAAATTTTAATAATTTTCAATAAATTACATAATTTTTCAACTAAATATTTTGAACAATGGATGTGATGTTGGTCCAAATTTTATTTGATTAATTTTTAGTCTGTATTTTTAATTTATGTACTTTGTGGAAAATTCGTTTTTTTTTTGTAGAAAATTAATCTTCTATTTTTTTTGGTAGAAAATTATCTTCTTCTTTAAAAGTTAATCTTCTTATTTAAAAATTCTTCATCTCGGTTAAAAATTCCAGTATGCCAGTTGAATATTGATCAAGTTAGTTGAAAATTCATATTTTAGGTTGGAAATAAAATTATTTGATTGAAAGTTAAACTCTTTTTTTTTAATTTTGTTGTTAAAGATTCCTTTTAATTAAAAATTAATTTCTTTGGTTAAAAAATTAGCTGTTTGATTGAAAACTTGTTTTTTCTTTGGATATTTTTTTATTGAAATTTTTTTTTAAACTTAAAATGTAACTATTATTCCAGTTCAATATTCCATAATTCTAGTTAAAGATTCATCTCTTTGGTTGAACATGCATTTTTTGACTAAAAATTAAATTATTCAATTTTCGGTTGAAAAATGATCTTTTTTAGTTGAAAATTCATATTTTTTGGTAGAAATTAATCTTCTTGGTTGAAAATTAATCTTTCTAGTCACTGAATTATAATACAACATTTTTTTACATTGTTCGTTGCGAGTTCATCTTTTCTAAGTTAAAAATTCAACTACTTGGTTAAAAGTTAAACTCTTTTGTTGAAAATTAATTTTTTTGCTTGAAGATTCATCATTTTAATTTAAAATTCATATCTGGTTGAAAATGTAACTACTTTGTTGAAAATCAATTTATTTTTTATTTTTTTGTAAAAATTCAACTATTTGGTTGAAAATTGATATTTTGCATTTAAAAATTAAACTGTTTGTTTGCAAATTTATGTACTTTGTGGAAAATTCGTGTTTTTTTTATAGAAAATTAATCTTCTATTTTTTTTTGGTAGAAAATTATGTTTTTCTTTAAAAGTTAATCTTTTTATAAAAATTCTTCTTTTCGGTTAAAAATTCCAGTATTCCAGTTGAATATTGATCAAGTTAGTTGAAAATTCATATTTTAGGTTGGAAATAAAATTATTTGGTTGAAAGTTAAACTCTTTTGTTAACAAATATTTGTTGTTGTTGAAGATTCATCGTTTCAATTAAAAATTCATTTCTATGGTTGAAAAATGAGCTGTTTGAAAACTTGTTTTTTCTTTGGTTGAAAATTCAAATGTTCCAGTTAAGTATTCATCATTTTAAGGTATTTTTAAAACTTCTAAGGCATTTTCAAGAGCTTTTCATTTGAAATATTTCAGGGAATTTTAAAATCCAATTATTTTTCGTTTGAAGTGAATTTCTTTTAATTTTAATTTTTAATATTATATTTTTGGTTCAGAATTCCTTTTCAACCAAATAATAAATTTGTTTACAAAATAGTGCATTTTTTTAAACAACTGTTATAATTTCTGTTTATATTTAAACCAAAATATTGAATTTTTTACCAAACTGTTGAAGTTTTTAACCAAAAGAAGGAATTTTCTGCAAAAAAATTTAATTTTTATATCGAAAATAAGAACTTTCAAGAAAAGCTTTAAATTTCAAACAAATAGTTGAATTTCCAACCAAATAGTAAAATTTTTTACCAAATTGTGTAATTTTCAAGCCAAAAAGACAAATCTACTACAAAACAGTTGAATTTTCAACCAAGCAGTAAATTTTTTACAAACCCGAAAATAAGAATTTTCAACAAAAACTTAAAATCTGAAACAAATAGATAAAGTTTCCACCAAATAGTTTAATTTTCTACCAAATTATGGAATTATCACGCAAAAAAGATTATTTTTTTTGTGCAAAACAGTTGATTTTTTAAACGAAAAATATTATTTTTAAACAAAAGCTTTAAATTTCAAACAAATAGTTAAATTTCCAACCAAATAGTAAAATTTTCTATGAAATTGTGTAATTTTCATGCAAAAAAAAAAAATCTTCTGCAAAATAGTTGAATTTTGAACCAGAAAATATAAATTAAAAACAAAAAGTTAATTTTCATCCACATAGTTAAATTTTCTACCACATTGTTAAATTTTCAAGTTAAAATATAATGCCTGTACAAATTTAATAATTCTAAAAAAAGTATGAAAAACTGTAAGTTTTAAATTATTTTTATTATTATTTTATAACAACACTAACATAACAAAAATATATATTTAGAAATTTGTTACGTTCCTAATTGCGCATTGAAAAATTATTAAATTTAAAAACATTTATATTCTAACTTAAGCTTTTGAAGCTGAACAATTTATTTTCAAAGCCTAAAAATTTTAACTATTTTGTAATTATATAAAAAATTCAGTGACAAAAAATCAGTGCCATTTTCACGGTTTAAAATTGAAGAATTTGTAATTGTAACCTTTAATGTTTAATAATTCTAAAAACGTTAAAAATTATATGATTTCGAAATGCAAGCTTTAAAAATTAATTATATAATTAATTAGTTTTGAAATTTTTCATCACGCTTTTTAAAATTCCTTCATTTTAATCTAAAGTTTTTGAAATTTCTGACCAAAAAGATTAATTTTCTGCAAAGCAGTTCAATTTTTAAAGAAAAAATATGAATTTTCAACAAAAACTTTAAATTTGAAACAAATAGTTTTAATTTATACCAAACGGTGGATTTTTCAAGCCAAAAAAAATGAATTTTCTACCAAAATAAATGAATCATATAAATCCCTTAAAATCAGTTTAAATCCTGCATATCCCATTAAATATTTCGAAATATTACGTGATCTCTTGAAATCTTTAAAATTCCTCTAAAATTAATTTAAATCTTGACAAATCCGTCAGAATCTTTCTGAATCTCTTGAAATTTCTTAAAATCCTTAAAGTCAATTAAATTACTTGAAATCTCCTAATAGCGATTTCATTTTTTACTGACCAACAATTTTTAGATAAAGCAGAACCATAAATAAACAAATTCTCAATTTTTTGCGAACATAAGTCGTCTTTGAAATCCTTGAAATCTTTGAAATCTTTGAAATCTTTGTGAATTTGTTGAAATCTCCTGAAGTACTTAAAATCTTTGTGAAATATCTTGAAATTTCTGTGAAATCTTTTGGAATCTTTTTTAATTTTTGTAAAATATTTAAAATCCTTGAAATCCTTAAAATCCTTGGAATATTTAAAATCCTTGAAATATTTAAAATCCTTGAAATCTTTGAAATCATTGTGAAAATTTTCTTTAATCTTTTTTTGTGAAATCTTTTGTATTTGTTTGACATAATTAAAATCTTTTAAAATATTCTAAAATTTGTTGAAACCTTTTGAAATAGTTAAAAATCTTTGAAATATTTGTAAAATCTTTTGTATACGTTTGAAATCAATGAAATATTTAAAATCGTTTAAAATCTTTAAAATGTTTTCAAAATTTTTGAAATCTGGTGTACTGTACCCTTTTTGAGATCTTTGGAATGCTTGTATTCATTTGAAATTTTTATGAAATTTTTATAAAATCTCTGAAATATTTGTGAAACCTTTTTGAAATCTTTCGTCTTCATTTGAAATCATTAAAATATTTTTAATACGTGTGAAATTTTTTGAAATCTCAGAAATCTGGCTTTTAAAAATCTTTAGGAAACTGGCTTCAGAAAACTTTTTTAAAATCTTTGAAATCTTCTGAAAGTTTCAAAGACTTAAGAAATGTTCGAAATCTTTGTGAAATCTTTGAAATCGGGTGTAGAAGCCTTTCTCAAATCTTTGAAATCCTTTTAATGTTTATGAGATGTTCGAAATATTTGCGAAATCTTTCGTATTCATTCGAAATCATCAAAATATTGTTAATCTGTGTAAAATCTTTTGAAATCTCAGAAATCTGGTTTTAGAAAACCTATTTGAAAATCTTTAAAATCTTTGAAATCTTTTGAAATTTTCAAAATCTTTGGAAATTCACGAAATCTTTGTGAAATCTTTGAAATCTGGTGTACATGTCTTTTTCAAATCTTTGAAATCCTTGCAATCTTTATGAAATGTTCGAAATCTTTAAATTAATCCTATTAATTCAAAATTTATCTACTTGGCTGAAAATTGAACTACGTTGTTAAAAATCCATTTTATCATTTGATAATTATTGAAATATTAATTGAAAAGTAACATTTTTGTTGTAAATTTCTAATTTTTGGTTGAAAGCTTAACAGTTTTGTAAACAAATTTAACTTTTTTGATTGAAAAGTCTATTTTCATAGAAAATTAAAAAATTTTATCAAATTTTTTGTCTCTTCTAACTGAAAAATCTTTTTTGGTTGAAAATGCAACTGTTTTGTTAAACATTCGTCGTTTTTTGGTAGAAAATTCGTCCTTTCAAATTGAAGATTAACTTTTTTTCTTAATTCTTATTTTTGGGTTGAAATGTTAACTGTTTTGTAGAAAATTGATCTTTTTGGGTTGAAAATTCTATTATTTTGGGTAAAAATACCAAACTTTCATTAAAAATTCGTCTTTTGGGATATTAAATTCGTCCTTTTGCATCGAAAATTCATCTTCATTGGTAGAACAGTCATTTTTCTTGGTTAAAACTTCATCTTTCTTGCATGAAAATGAAATTTTTTATTAGAAATTCAACTGCTCTTTGAAAATTTTATCTTTTTGACTCGAAAATTACACTATTTGATTATAAAGTCAACTATTTTTCTTTCAACAATCGTTATCGGTTGAATATTCATGTATTTTGTTCAAAATTTGTCTTTTTTGGGTAAAAAATTCATCTCTTTTGTTGAAAATTCAACTACTTCGTTGAAAATTGAATTACCTTGGTAAAAATTCTATTGCTTGGTTAAAAATTGAATTATTATGTTGGAAATTCAATAATTTTGTTAAAAAGTCATACTTCTTAGTTGAAAATTCAACTGTTGTTTTAAAAATTCGTCTTGAAAATTTAACAATTTAATGGAAATTCTTCTTCCTTCTTGACTAACAAATGTTTGTTCTAATTGAAAATTCAACTATTTTGTTAAGACTTCTATTTGGTTTCAAAAATCCCCTTTTTCTGTAGAAACTTCTCATTTTTTGGTTAAAAATTAATCTTTTTCCCTGGAAAGTTAATCTTTTTCAATTGAAAATTAAACTTTTTGTCGAAAATTTGCCTTTTTAGTTTGAAAATTCAACTGCTTTGTAGAAAATTCGTAATTAGGCTAGAAAATTAATTTTATGGTCAAAAATGTATTAATTTCTTAAAAATTCGTCTTCGTTGGTTAAATTAAACTGGTTTAACATGCATTTCCCATATGAAAAAAAAGACGTTTTTGTCAATCTTATTCAGAATCCTCAATATTATCTCAATCGAGTTGAAACTCAACATTTCTCTCCCTCAAGTTTTTGTAAATTTACTATAATTTTATTTAATTCGCTCGTTTGTTCGTTTTTTGTAAATTTTTGTCGAACTTACTCAAATTCTGCTGAATTCGTGCTGAATTGTGTTTACACCATTTTTACTAAATTCGAAGAATATTTTCAAATTAAAAAAATCTTTTCAAGTCATATTCTTCCAAATTCTTATTAATTTTATCAAAGGCTCTTTAATTTCCCTAAATTTGTCTAAATTCACTTTAATTACACTGAAATCACTATTCATAATAAAAAATTCTTATTTCCTATACAGAAAAAAATTAAGAACAAAACTTTCCTTTCTTCCAACGCAATAAAAATGCTAAAAATGTAGAATTTCCCGCCTATAATTCAGATTTTTTTTTAATTTCCGTCTTTTTATTTTGAGAAAAATGTGTAGATCACAGGATCCCGCCCCCTCCTTCTACTCAATCAAAATATTGAAAATTAAAAATGGCCCTATACTAATTCATAAATAAATTGAAAACAAAAATTCCTTCTTCTAATTCGGAAACAAACAAAGTACGAAAATTTCCTTTCTTACAATTAAACGAACATGTTCAAAATAAAAACTTTCACTTTCTCAATCCAGAAAAAAAATTAAAAATAAAAAAAGACTTTATAGACTCGAAAGAATTTCAAATCAAAATAAAAATTTTACAATTTTATGTGATAGAAAATGGGTCACATTTGAAGTTATTAAAAAGTTTTTTCTACTGAAAACTTTAAAAATAATTGAAGTATTGACAGAGTTAAGAATAAACAATTTAGATACATTGTAGGGCTTCTAATTTTTTATTTTCTACCATTAAGATTTTAGTAAATCATGAATTAAAAATATTTTATACATAAATACTCTAAATTCAGAAAAGTTCTAATCTTCTGATTTTGTATTTAAGTATTTAGTTCTTGAATTAAAAAAATTGTCAGGATTGAAAGTCTTATTTTTATATTATAGTTGTTACTTTCTAAAGATTTGTATGATATCGCGTAAATAAGAAAGGCATTTCTCGTCTTTTCCAGAATAAATCTAATAACCGATATTCTATTATATTATATTTAAAAAAAAATTAGTAATGATATGTATCTGTTAGATATGATAATTTATTGATATAATAATTTATTTCAAACCAATTTTTTACCCTTAGTATTTGGAAATTTGTTGTTGTTGAATTTTAAACTGTTTATGTTTTAAATATTAGGAGATCCGAATAAAAAAAGGATCCTGAGAAGCCGAATAAGACTTTGATTGAAAAAGCTTATCACTCATTAAAATTGACGAAAGATATTTTAGTTTTCAAAATTTTTAAAAAACTTCTCAATATCTTTTAAAATTATTCAATGTTTTATAACATTTTGTAATCATGCAAAATTGAAAAATTTTGCTTTAAAATCTTTGTCATGCTATTTCTGAAATTTCAAGAAATCATTTAAGATGTTTTAAAATTATTTTAAATATTTTCTAAAAATTAATTTATCTGAATAAAAAATCAATTTCAATTTTCCCTGAAATCTTAAGACGCAATTCCAAATTTTATTTCAAATTCATGAAAAATCTACAATGTGTTTGAAATGTCTTGAAATCTTTTCAAATTTTCAATCATTTCAAAATCTTTTAAAAACTTTTAAAGCTTTGTAATATCTTTTGTAATAATTCAAAGTTTTATCATTATTTTGTTTAATTTTGCAAAAATTTCAAAAATTGTTCTAAAATCTTCCAGATTTTATTTCGACATATTTTGAAATCTTCAAAGCTTGATATTAATCTTTGAAAATAACACCGAGAATTAAATCTGACACATTTCAAATTTTTCCCTTATTCTTGTGATAGATTCTTTGAAACTTCCTTAAAATATTATAAAATCCCTTGAAGTCCAATGAAATTAAATGAAATCCAATTAAATCTCTTGAAATTTCTTAAAATATTTGAAGCTCTTTGAAATCCTTTGAGATCCTGAAAAACTGATTAAAATATCTTATTAGGAGCGTTCAAAATAAAATTGAATCAATTAAATCGTCAAAAATCTGCTGAAATCCCTTGAAATCCATTAAAATTTCTTAAACATCCTTTAAAATATTTTAAAATCCTGGAAATCCTCTGAAATCCCTTAGAACAAACAACATTTTTTGGATGTAATTTTTTTACGGATTTCCCCTCTCCTCACTTCCCCAGCTAACATTCTTCTTCCCTAATTTCCTTCCGCAGCTAACACATTCCCTCGCATACTCACTTAACTTCCCTCATTTCCCCCCTAAGTAGCCTTCCATCATTTTTCCTACTTCCTATCACTTCCCCTACTTCTCCTCCACTCTTTTCTCCTCATTTGCCAGATTTCCTCTACCATAATTTCCCTTCATTTCCGATACTTCCACACCCCTTACTTTCTCACCCTACAGCTACTTTCTCCTCTTCACCCTTACTTCCCCTACCCTCACTTCACCCTTCGCTTCCACTCCCTGCCAGAACTTTTCCCTCCTCAACTTCCCACTCTCCTCACTTCCTTGGCCAACACACTTCTTCCCCTACTTCCCTTTCGCAGCTACCACTTTTCCTCCCCTACTCACTGGCATTACACTACTAGACCTCCCTTCCCTCCCCTTACTATCTTCTATCAAATTAATCAATATTTTTACTGTATACGTACCTCTGATATTAACTTTTCTTTTCATGCTATTTTAGGCTGTAATCACAATTTTGGGGATTTTAAGGGAAAAGAAAAAAAGTTATTAACTTGTCCTCATATGGTTTCTTAATATATAAAAACATTACGAAAACTTCAATGTCTGAAAATACTTATATCAACATTACAAAATTCACTTCTTTCTGAAGAATCTCAGAAAACTTATATTTATATTTATTTTTACAATTTCATTTTAATTGTAAAATAAATTAAATATTTTTTTTTTTGAAAGAAATATCCCATGATTTTAAAAGAACAAAACTATTTTAAAGGTAATTCTTTGTACTATTTTAATAACTAATGAACATAGTTCTAGAAAAATTTTTTATTTTGTCGAAAATTCATTTTTTTTATGTTAAATTCGAACG
This sequence comes from Andricus grossulariae, assembly GCA_011634705.1. Lineage (NCBI taxonomy): Eukaryota > Metazoa > Arthropoda > Insecta > Hymenoptera > Cynipidae > Andricus > Andricus grossulariae. Next base: position 190,197,713 of record JAABKJ010075445.1, on the reverse strand, counting down.
TTTTTTATTGAACATATTTCTTTTATTAAAATAGCAATCATTACATTTTTCGTTGAGAATTAACCTGTTTTGCCTGAAAATGAAACTATTCCGTTGAAAATGCTTTGTTTTTTTGTTCAAATTTTGATTTAAAATACCTGAAATCTTAGAAAGCATTTCGAAACTTTCTGAAAAATCTGAGAAAACTTATATTTATCTTTATTTTTACAATTTTTCTTTAATTGTAAAATAATTTTAATTCGAAACTAATTCTCAATAATTGTAAAATAAATTTGATACATTTTTTTTAAAGAAATATCTCATGATTTTAAAAGGACAGAACTATTTTAAAGGTAATTCTTTGTAGTATTTTAATAACCAATGAACATATTTTTGGAATATTTATCCTTGATTCTGCACTAGGGTCAAACATGGTACAAAAAAAAATGTCGTGAAACTTCAAATAAAATCTGTACTCTGTATACATTAATTTTAAACATGGAAAATATTAATACTTTTTATAAATATTCCCACATGTTATTTGAATATGACACGCATTGATTTTTATTTAAAAAATTCTTGTAAAGAGTTTGTCATTTTATAAATTGTACGACATTTTTGTACCATCTTTGACCTTATGGAATAAATTTGAAGATTCAAATTATAAACATATCTCCATTAATTAGTCTTTAATTGAAAATTATATTTTTTGTTGACATTTTTATTCGATATATCTGAAATATGGACAAAATTTTTGAAATTTTGTCAAGAATCATGTAAAAATTATATTTATATAACCTTAAAATAAGCGGGTAAAATACTTTAAATATAAATAGTTATTCCAAATTTTTATTTTGTATACAAAAATATTTTTCGCCTTAAATTATAATTTTGATGCAATTTTCACTATAAGGTTTGAGAACATTTTAAAAGATTCCGAAGGATTTTATAACATTTCCGAGGGTTTCAATGATTTTATGGGATTTTAAAAGCTCTCAGGGTAATTTAAGAAAATTTCCAGGATTTCAAGAAATATCCATAAGATTTCAACTAATTTCACGGGATTTTATAATATTTGAAAGGATTTCAAAGAATTTATTCGCTGAAATTGAGGGATTCCGTAGGACTTTTAGATATTTTAGGATGTTTAAAAAAATTCCAAGGAACTTTCAAGAGATTTAAAAAGTTTCAAAAGATTTCAAAAGATTTGAAAGATTTAGGGCATTTGTTTAAATTCCAAGGAATTTTCAAGAGCTTTAAAAAATGTCAAGGGATTTAAAGTCTTTCGATGGGTTTAAAGGATTTTCAAAACTCTCAAGGCATTTTAATAAATTTTCCAGGATTTCAGGAAATATCATCAGATTTTATAGAATTTTACGAGATTTGATAATATTTTAATGGATTTCAAAGAAATTTTTTACAAAAACTGAGAGATTGCGATTATTAAAATGATTTTTTTACTTATTCTTGATAAAAATTAAAAACTCAGATTAGTTCAAAGTTAAAAAAAAGGAAAACGTGAAATTTCATGACAATAACCCTTAGTGGCAATATCTATTTCAGAAATATGTGTTATTTAAGGAATTTGAACAAAAAATTAAAAACTAATGACAACTTTATAATAATATTAAATATCTCTGACCATAATTATTTAAAGACCAAAATTCTAATCTTGTAACATTTTAAAATTAGTATCATTTATAAATGGAATAAACAAATTTTAAATTTAAATTTATAAATTTTACATTTATTATACTCAGGACTGCCATAGCCTATTTTCTTTGAAAAAACCAAAAAATGCAAAATTTACTAATGTGCTCTGTTATGTGACTAATGTTCCTTTGAATTTAAGAGAATTCGCTGAAATTAAGAATTCCAGGTGAACTTTAAGATTCAGGATAAATTGAAATTAATTGGTAAACATTCAAAAAATGTAGAGGAATTTAAAAATAATTATAAGAATTTGATGAAATTCATAAATATCAAGGTGAATTAAAAAAAATTCAAGTGAATTGAAAAAAATTCAAAAATATAAAAAAATTCATTGAACTCAGTAAGATTGAAATGGAGTTAAGAAAAATTCACGGCAATTAAAAAGCACTTGATGAAATCCTTAAGATTTAAAGGTGAGTTAAAAATAATTAAACAAAAACTAAACAAAAATTTAATTAATTGAATTGAGTAAATTTCGAAGGATTCAAATAAATCTAAAAAATGCCAGACTTGAACAACTCTACTGTTTCCAATTTTGCAAATAAGAAAACGATTTTTAAATTGAAGTTGAAGGTTCGTCTCTTTGGCTTAAAAATTTAACAAATTGATTGCAATTTCTTTTCTTTATTGACTGACAAATTTATTTTGGTTGAAAATTCAACTATTTTGTTGAAAATTAATCTTTTTGGTTTGAAAATTCATCTCTTTCTATAAAAATGTCACCTTTTTTTATTACAAATTTATGTATTTTTTGAAAATTCGTCTTTTTTTATAGAAAATTAAATTTTTTTGTCAAAAATTATTATTTTTTTAACTTAAAATGAAACCATTTAGTTGAAAACTTAACTAATTGATTGAAAATTAACTTTTTTGTTGAAAATTCAACTATTTTGTAGAAAATTCGAAATTTTGGATTGACAATTCAACAATTTGATAAAAAATTCAAGTATTTGATTGAAAATGTATATATTCTGTTAAAAATTTTATTTTTCTGATAGATCAATTTTTTCTAGTAAAAATTCAACTGTTTTGTGGAACATTAATCTATTTTAGTTAAAGATTTAAGTATTTCATTGAAAATTCGTTTTTTTTTTGTTTTTTTTGGTAAAATCTAACAGTTGTTTATATTAAATTGAAACTTCATAATTTTATTTAGAAATTCATATTTTTAAATTAATAAGTAACTTTTTAAATTGAAAATTCAACTGTTTTGCATAAAATTCATTTTTAATAAATTCAAAAATAATTCTCTTAAATGAAAATTTATTCATTGCACTTTTGGGTTAAATTGACCTTTTTAGTATAAAAATGCAATCATTTATTTACAAATTTTTGGAAACGAAACAAATATAAACTCAAAATTATTCAAATAAAATTTTGACTAACATTACATCTATTGCTCAAAATATTTAGTTGAAAATGTATGTTTTTTTTATATTCGTCTTTTTAGTAGAAAATAAATCTTTATGGTTGAAAATTCAACTATTTGGTTAAAAAATTATGTATTCTGTTGAAAATTCATCTTTTTTGGTTGAAAATTTATGTATTTTTATAAAAATTGGACTTTTTTTATAGAAAATTAAATTTTTTGGGTGAAAAATTAATTTTTTTAACAGAAAATTTAACTATTTTGTTGAAAACTCAACTCGTTGGTTGAAAATTAACTTTTTGGTTGAAAATTTAATTGTTTTGTAGGAAATTCGCCATTTTGGATTGACAATTCAACAATTTGATAAAAAAATTAAATATTTGATTGAAAATGTATACATTTTGTTAAAAATCTTATTTTTTTGATAGATAAATTTTTTCTAGTAAAAATGCAACTGTTAACTTAATGAGTTTCGAAATGACTTTCATATTTTAAACTTCACTGCCATTCCCCTGTTCCTCTTTTTCTCCCATTTTTTGAAGGATTTCTCTTTTTAATTTTTTTAAGAAACTTACCCTTTCCTACATTTTTCTCCTTTCACCCCTTTTTCCTCTTTTCCACATTTTTCTTGGTTTTCACCGAAAATTCCAATCACCAGTTGTAGTAGTAAATTCATGCATTTTGTTGAAAATTCATGCATTTTAATCAAAATTCGTCCTTTTTGGTAGAAAAAGTAATTTTTTTAGTTAAAATTTCACCCGCTTATTAGAAAATTAATATTTGCGAGTTGAAAATTCAACTATGTGTTCAAAAATGAACTCTTTGTTTAAAAGTCCTATTTTTTATTTCGTAATTGAACAAATTTATTTAAATTTCGTCCTTTTTGGTAGAACTTTATTCTCTTAGCTGGAGAATAATTTTTTTTTGTAAATAAATTTTTTATTTAAAAGTAAAGAATTTGAATTTGGATTTGAACTTAAATTTTGTTTTGTTAAAAATTCGTCTTATTAGTTGAAAAATTATTCTTTTTGGTTGAAAAATCGTGTATTTTGTATAAAAATTCACCTCCGCTGGTAGCATGTAACATTTTTTTGGTTCAGAATGTATTTAAAAAATCATTTATTTCGGTTCAGGATTCAACTATTTTATTCAAAATTCTTTTGGTTTCGAAATTCATCTCGCTGGATAAAAATTTTATCTCCTTGGGATATAAATGAATGAATTCAATTTTTTATATAAAATAAAAATATTTATTAGTTGAAATATCATTCAACTACTTTGCTAACAGATAATTTATTGACCTAAACATTTAAATTTTTCATTTATTTATTGACAATTAATAGTTCTTGATTCCAAATTAATCTGTTTTTGCTGAGAAATATCAATATTACTATAATTATCATGACATTTTCCAGTTGAATTCAACCATTCTCATTTAAAATAAAAATATGTTTGTGGAAAAAATACAAACTGTTAAATTCTTCGTTGAAAATTCATAATTTCATTTTAAATAATCTTTTGAAAATTCATAGTTTTTGGTTAAAAATGTATCTCGTTTGGTAGAAAAAATTTTCTTTCAAAACCGAAATGCAACTGGTTAGTGGAAAATTAATATTTTTTGGTAGAGGATTTCCCTATTTTTTAGAAATTAGTTTTTTTTCAGAAAGTTCCATAATTTTGTTGAAACTTTTGTTTTCTTTACCTATATTATTTACTTACACTTCAAACTCAAAAGAAAGATATTAAAGTCGATTTTCTGACCAAATCGAGTTTTACTTCGATTTTTAAATGATCCAGTTTACCTAATTCTAATCTGAAATTATTCTATTTTGAACATTTTGAAATTATCCCTTTTTCGCAGTTTCAATCTGAATTCACTCAGTTTCTAGAATCATTGATTGAAAATTAAATTGTTCAATTTTTCTTTGAATTTTTTTTTTTCAGTTTCAATTAAAAAAAAAAGCTTCAAATTACAAATGATAAAATTCCAATTTATTTCTCATGGAATAGTACAGTTTTGAAAATTTTAGTTCCAAATTTTTCAATTTTGAAAGCTTCAGATTATAACTTGAAAGGTTTTCAATTTTTCACTTTTAAACGCTTCAAATAAAATTAATACAATTTTAATTCATTTGATTTCTAAATGATCCAGCTTCTCAAATTCTAATCTGGAATTATTCAATTTTAAACATTTTGCAATTGTCAAATTTTTTCAATTTTAATCTGCATTCATTCATTTTCTAGATTCTTCAATTCAAAATGGAATTGATCAATTTTGAACGCTATGAATTAGAAATGATACAATTTTAATGCCTTCTTCATGAAAATGGCGAATTTTGAAAATGTGATTCTCAAATTTTTCAATTTTAAAAACTACTGCTTAAAAATTTTTTAATTTGAAACATTTTCAACTTCAAATTACAAAATTTGAAACGCTTTTACCAAAAAAAAATTTTTCAATTTTATTTATGAAAGTGACGAATTTTGAAAATTTTCTTCTGAAATTTTACAATTTTTGGAACTACTGATTTGAAATTTTTTAATTGGAAAGATTTTTAATTTCAAATTATACAACTTAAAATGCTCTTATTTAGAAATGACAAAAGTTCAATTCCTTTCAATTCCATCGGAAATATTGTCCTTTTTTCTAATTTTACATAATAAACTCAAATTGTCTCACTTGGAACATTTCCAATTTAAAACGCCTTTAATTAAAAATAATACAAGTTCAGTTTCTTTTTATTCCATTTGAAATATTTTTCTTTTCTTTTTAATTTTACCTAATCTGAAATTGTTTGATTTGGAAAATGTTCAATTTTGAACGCTTTTAATTAGAAATTATGTAAGTTTAATTCCTTCTTATTCTATTCGAAATTTTTCTTTTCTTTTAGATTAAATAATATAATCAAAATTTCTTTGATTTTAAATAATAAAATTTTTCAATTTGTAATCTGAAATTACTAAATTTTGAACATTTTTAAATTATCCTATTTCCTTAATTTTAATCTGAATTCATTAATCTTCGAAATTCTTAGTTTGAAAAAAAAAATTAATTTTGAACGCTTGAAACTCAAATTATATAATTTAAAACACGTAATCAGAAAAAGAGAGAATTCATGGAGATGTTATTCATAAAGAGAGAGGGAAACAAGGCTATTAATTTAAAAAGGGAGCTCTCAAGATATAACAAAGTATGGGATAGAGTAATTAACTGGCTGAAGTAATTTTCTTTGACTGGATAACAGAAAGATTTCTTCTTTATAAAGCAATCAATTTCTCAATAAATATATTTGATTACATTAAACTTAATCAATTTTTTAATTAATACTGTTTGAAATATTTCCTTCAGAGGTATATTAATTTTGTTCATACCTTTAGTTATTCCCTATAAATAATCCCTGATGAGGAGGTATAAATTGGCCTCGAAACATGTAGTACGAAAAGGAAGGAGAAAGGAAAAAGTGAGAGGTTGGTTTTTGGCTGGCTTTTTCCCTTTTTCTCCCTCTTTTTTCATTGTGTTATTCTTGTCTCTAATGAGCCGAAAGTGAGGTTTTTTGGAAGTTTATTTTTTAATTATGAATACATTTGTTGCTTATTCTGCAAAAATTATTCATGATAAAATGGATTTCTTTTCAATCATAATTTATGAAATTTATAAATTACAAATTTATTTATTTGCATCAAAAAAGATCACTTTTCTACCATGGAAGATCAATTTTCTTTCTAAAACGATGCATTTTCGATAAAAAAAGATGAATTGTTAAAAAATAAATTTTCAACGAAATAGCTGAATATTTAACCAAATACTTGAATTTTCAACAAAAAGATAAATGCTCAACAAAAAATGTAATAATTTGATTTTTCAATCCAAAAAAGCGAATTTTGCAAAAAAGGTAAACTTATAACCAAAGTGTTTAATATGCACCGAAATAATTTAAAAAAAAAAAAGAATTTTTAATTAAATAGTTGAATTTTAAACCTACAAAGATGAATTCTCAACAAAAATGGACCAATTAAATGTTTAGTATAGAAAAATTAATTAGCAACAAAGAAACTGGTTTTCAACAAAATAATCACATTTTCATCCACAGGGAAGAATTTTCAATTGGAACAGTGCAATTTTAAGTTAAAAAAAAAAAATTTAACTAAAGAGATGAATTTTCAACAAAATATGAATTTTTATAAAAAAAGTTCATTTTCTACCAAAATAGTTAAATTTTCATCTAAATAGTTTAATTTTCAACTAAAAAAGATAAATTTTCAAAATAAACTTGAAAGGTAAATTTTAAGCTACAAAAATTAATTTTAAACAAAAAAAAACGACTTTTTAACAAAATAGTCAAACTTTCACCCAAAGAGATAAATTTTCAACTAAAGTAATGAATCTTCAACTGGAATAGTTGAATCTTCATTTTTTAATTAGATTGAGATGAATAATTAATTAAAGTTGACAAAATTAATTTTTTAAACAATTTATTATTATTTTAAATAAGATTATCATTGAATAATGTTAGAAAGTTGCGGTTTTTCTGCATTTCTCAACTTTTTGTCAACCTTTTGCATAGTGAGTTAATAATTAATGCAAGTTTGGTACAAATATTAAATATTAATAATAATTTAAACAAAATGGCTCTCAGTAACTACTTCAATGAAAATTTACATTAAATATGATCCATATAGAAAATGTAAGGAATATTCCAAATACCTGTTTTATTTCAAAAAAATGTATTTACAGAAAAGAAAAAGATTGTTTAAAATATGATTCTCTCTAATGTTATAAACAATAATAACTTGTTTAAATAACTATGTTAACTTGCATTAATTATTATCTCACTAAGTGGAATAATTAAAAATTTCAGAAAAACCGCAGCTTTCTATCATTAAGCAAAGAGATCATTATTGACAATACAAATAAATTGTTGAAAAAATTATTTTTGTAAAATTGAATTAAATGTTAACTCACTTCAAGTGAAAAGGGGACAAAAAGTAAAAAATTTCAGAAAAATCCGCAATTTCTAAATTTATTCAAAAACAATATTATGAACAATAATAATAAATTGTAGATAAAATTGCTAAAAACAATAATAAATTTTCTAAACAATTTATGTAGAAATATAATTATCTGTATAAAGCAGTACTTTATGCATTGGACACGATTTGCATTTAAAAAAATGCAAAAAAATCATAATTAGCGTTAAAAACTCGCAAAACCCATTTTTTCACTTATGGGGTTTTTTTTTGGGACCATATAAAACAGACTTATGGGAGTGATGCAATAATAAATTGTTTAAACAGTTTATTATTGTTTTTAGTCAATTTTTTAATTTTGTTCATTAATTTTAACAAAGATAATTGTTTAAACAATTTATTATTATTGCTAATAATATTGTATTATCTGTGAATGATGCTAGAAATTGCGTTTATTTTCTTAAATTTTCAACTTTTTGTTCACTTTTCACTTGAAGTGAGTAAATATTTAATTTATTCTAGCAAAAATAATTATTTAAACAAAATTATTATTGTTAATAACTATCTTCATCTACATTAATGCCAGTTAGTTGCGGTTTTTTCTGAAATTTTGAACTTTTTGCCCAATTTTCTCTTAGTGAGGTAATAATTAATGCAAGTTAATAAAAATAGTTTTTTAAACAATTTATTATTGATTGTAACTATTTTCTCTTAGATAAGTGCTAGAAAGTTGTAATTTCTTCTGTAATGTTTAACTTTGCTTATAATAAAATTATGTCAATTTCATTACAAATTGCTCATTTATATGTATTTATTTTTTTAAGTTTCACATGATTAATAAAATTTTTGTCGTTTTTTTTTTGTTTCAGGTGAGTCCAAATTATCACAATATTACTGAAAGAACCACTTTTAGTGAGTATACATAAATCAGGGTTGCTACAGGTCAGGGGATTTCAGAAAGTTAAGGAAACTCCGGGACTTTAAAACTGGTCAGGGAAAGTCAGAGAATTTTCGATAAACTGAATTTAAAGTTAATTTTATTATTTTGTAGAAAAGTCAGCAATTTTGTTAAAAAGTAATTGATTTTGTTTGAAAATTCGTCTTTATTGGTTGAACTCAACTGTTTTTTGTTTAAAATTTGTTATGGTTGAAAGATCATCTATGACTTTTTTGTTTGAGAAGTCATATTTTTTATTGGATGAAAATTTATTTTCTAAATTATAAATTTAACTATTCCATGATTGGTTGAAAATTTATCTTCAATTCAAAAGTCAACTGGTTAAAAATTCCTGTATTTTGTTGGAAATGCGTCTTTTGTGGTTAAAAATTTATTTTATTTGATTGAAAAAGATTTTTTTTTGTTGAAGATTAATCATTTTAGTTCAAAATTTACTTCTTTAACTACAAAATACAAAAAGTAACTCCAAAGTAACGAAAATTTAAGTTCCAAGTTACTGCAAAAATCGTAACTAACAAGTAAGTTACGTTACAAGTTACTTTTGCTTCCTCATAGAGGAAGCTTTGTAATGATAACATTTTCCAACATTTTTCAATTTATTTAATTAAACCTTCCTAAATTTAAAAATGTCTAATGCAATGTTCTAAGCAAATGTCCAGATGTGTGTCTGTGTGGATGTCACACTTTTTTGTAAACACGATAACTTGAAAACGGTTGCAGATAAATTGATCAAATTCGGAGGGCTTATTTTCAGTAATATTTAAAAAATCTGTTTTTCATAATAAAACTTTGTTCATTAACATAATTCAAAGTTGATGCAAGAATATAAACGATTCCTTGGTTCGAGACGAAGCGATTGACCTACAATATTAATACATTTTATCAAAGAGAACGGAAATTATGGTCATTTATATTATATTAAAAATCGATTTTTATAGTAAACATTTTCAACAGATTTTCAACTTTTACAACAGATTTCAAAGATTTCAGAACATTTAGAAGATTTGAAACGATTTCAAAAGTTTTCAAAACATTTTAGAAGATTTGAAAAGATTCCACTAAGATTTCAAATAAATCAATGATTTCAATGAATAACAAAGATTTCACAAACAAAGATTTAAGAGAATCAAAAACAGTTGAATTCATCCAAAAAATACAAAATATTCAACAAAATAGTTGAATCCTCAACAAAAACGGATTAATTTTTGACCAAATACTGAAATTTTCAACCAAAAAGATAAATTTTCAACAAAGATGATTAATTATGTATGAAAAAGAGAAATTTCAAATTAAATAAATAAATTTTCAACTTAAAAAAATTGAATTTTTAATTTAAAAATTAACCTAAAATCAAAACGAAGAAAAACGATGAATTCTTAACTAAATAGTTGAATTTTTAACGAATTTTCAACAAAATACATCAATATTCACCCAAGTAGTTGAATTATCAGTTTAAAAAATTAATATTCAATGAAAAATAATTCTAAAAAAACATAGTTAAATTTTCAACAACAAAATTAATTCTCAACGAAAAATGTAATAGTTTATATTTCAACCAAAGAGGACCCTAATTTTAAAAAAACAGTTGAATTCAACCAAAGAGACAAATTTTCAAACAGTACATGAATTTTTAACCAAATATTTAAATTTTAAATTCAAACGATCAATTTTCAACAAAAAATGTAATAACTAAATTATCAGTTACAAACATTTTCTTTCCACAAAAAAAAAAACAACAAGTTTTATAAAAAATAGTTGAATTTACCAAAATTAACCAAAAAAATTTCAACTAATATCTTGAATCTTCAACCAAAAAAATTAATTCTTTTAAAAATAGTTCAACTTTTAACCAAGTAGTTAGATTTTCAATAAAAAATATTTTAATTGCAAATCAAAATTGATGAATTTTTAACCAAATTCATTTTAATACGGTGAAAAATCGCGACGCTACAATTGAAAATATTTCAGTTTTGTATTCTACCAACTTTACCAATAATTGAAAGGCATTTTTTAAATCCAATGATTTTTTGCTGTTGATATAATCAAAGTGAGTTCAATTCCGGGTGTAATTAACTTTTTTCGATTAGAATTGATTGAAATTTGACTGAGTTATTAAATTTTAAACTAATTTAAGTTTAATTCACTACGAAATAATTAAATTGAAAGAAAATACTTGATTTTTTCTAACAAATTGATGAATTTTCAACCAAATGATCGAATTTTAAGCAAAAAAAAACTTTAACCAAAAACAGTTGCTTTTTCAAAAAAATAATAGAATTTTTTAATAGACAGTTTAAATCTTAACAAAACAAAACACTTGAATTTTCAACAAAAAAGGATAAGCATTTTCAAAATGCTTGAGCTTTCAATAAAATAGTTGAATTTCTAACAGAAAACTGGAATTTTTTACTACAAAAAATAAATTTTCAACCAAATAGTCGTGAAATCTTTGTGAAATTTTCTAAAATATTTTGAAATCTTTTTAATTTTTTTAAATCATTGGATTGTTTGCAATTTTTGGAAATCTTTACAAAATCTTTGTGAAGGATATTTAGAAATCTTTGAAATTGTTTAAAATCTTTGTGTTATCTTAAAATTGTTTTAAATTTTTGTCAAATCTTTTAAATATTTATGAAATCTTTGAAAAATATTTGTAATCTTCTGATCTATTTTGAAATTTTTCTGAAATCGTTGCAAAATCATTGAAAGATTCTGAAATCTTTTGAAATTTTTACAAAATCTTTGTGAAATATTTTGAAAACTTTGAAATGTTTTCAAATTTCTTAAATCTTTTGAAATGTTTTGGTATCTTTGTGAAATCTTCGAATTTGTTTAAAATCTTTGTGAAATTTTTCTGAATTTTTTGTGTAATCTTTAAAAATGTTGCGAAATCTTTGTGAAACCTTTGAAATATTTATGAAATCTTCTGAAGTATTTTGAAATCTTATGAAATGTTAGTTAAATCTTTGAAATATTTCAGAAATATTTTTGAAATTTTCTGTGATATTTTGGAATCTTTGTAATCTTTTGAAATCTTTGAATTGTTTGCAGTCTTTTGACATCTTTGCAATATTTCAAAATATTTACAAAACTTTTATGAAATATTTTGCAATATTTGTGAAATTTTTGAAATTGTCTGAAATTGTAAAAAAAATTTGTGAAATCTCTTAAATTTTTCTGAAATCTTTGCAAAATTATTGAAAGATTGTGGATCATTTTTTAATATTTTGAAATCTTTGGAATCTGAAATCTTGTTATCTTTAAAATTGTAAAAAAAAAATGATGAAATCTTAAATTTTTCTGAAATCTTTGCAAAATCTTTGAAAAATTCTGAAAATTTTTCAATTATTTTGAAATCTTTAAATCTTTTTAATTTTGCCGATATCTTTATGAAACCTTTGAAATATTTATGAAATTTTAGTGAAAACTTTGAAATGTTTATGAAATCTTTGCAAAATATTTGAAATCTTCAAAACTGTTGTGAAATCTTTTTAATTTTTTGAAATCATTGTATTGTTTGCTATCTTTTGAAATCTTTACAAACTCTTTGTGAAATCTTTTTGAAACATTTATGAAATCTTCTGATCTATTTTGAATTTTGTTTAAATCCTTGCAAAATCATTGCAAGATTCTGAAATATTTTTTTATTTTTTAAATCTTTGTGTCAACTTTAAAATTTTTGTGAAATCTTTGTGAAATTTTCTAAAATATTTTGAAATCTTTTTAATTTTTTTAAATCATTGGATTGTTTGCAATTTTATGGTAAAAATGCAATTATTTCGTTGAAACTTCAATTATTTTGTTGAAAAATTGAACTATTTTGTTAAAGTCATCTTCTTCGAGGAAAATTTAACTGTCTTTTAAAAAATTCGTCTTTTTGGCTTGAAAATTCAACTATTTGGAAATGGCGCCATGAACCTTTTAATAATTAGGTTGGACGGATAGGAATAAAACGATTAAACTCACCTCTATTTTTTTTTAATTCGCCTTTTTTCATTAAATTCAACTGGTTGACAATTCGTTTTTTTTTTAAATTAGTTTTTTTTTTACTTAAAATTAAACTATTCTATTTTTGGTTAAAAACTGATCTTTTTTAGTTCAAAATTCAACCACTTTGTTTAAAAATTATGAATTTTGATGATAGTTAGCTTTTTTGGTAGAAAATTAATATTCTTTGTTAAAAAATCATCTTTTTATTGAAACTTTAACTATTTTATTGAATTTTGAAATCCTTTGTAGCAATTTTGTTTAAGATTAATTATTTTAGTTAAAAATTTATTTCTTTGATTGATAATTTCACTGTTTTCTTGAATATTCGTTTTTTTCTTTTTGGTGGAGAATTAATTTCTTTACTGTAAATGTAACTATTTCATTTTTGGTTGAAAATTCATATTTTTAATTGAAAATTCATCTCTTCTTGTAGAAAATTTAATTATATGGATGAAAATGTATATTTTTTAGTTGCATATTCAACTGTTTCATTTAAAATTCATGTATTTTATTGAAATTTCTTCTTTTTTGGTAGAATTAAAAAAAATAGAGGTGAGTTTAATCGTTTTATTCCTATCCGTCCAACCTAATTATTAAAAAGTTCATTACGCCATTTCCAAATAGTTGAATTTTCAAGCCAAAAAGACGAATTTTTTAAAAGACAGTTAAATTTTCCTCGAAAAAGATGACTTTAATAAAATAGTTAAATTTTTAACAAAATAATTATACCTTCAACCCAATAGTTGAATTTTTACCTTACCAAGATGAATTTCAACCAAAACGTTAATTTCCAACTAAATAGTTGAATTTTTAATAAAATACGTGTGGGCGGTCTGCCCCAACACTTCTCTGATAAAAAAAATAAAATTTTAATCCATGTTGATACATCAAAGACCAATATTATGAACACAAAAAATTTAGTAGTTGAATTTTCAAACAATTAGTTGAATTTTCTTGCCAAAGAGACAATTTTTCAGAGAAAAAAAAACACAGTTGAAGTTTCGACCAAAGAGGATGACTTTAACAAAATAGTTGATTTTTCAACAAACTAATTAAAGTTTCAACCAAATAATTGCATTTTTACCAAAGTTAAGGTTGCGTGTCATGTCAAATATTTAATTTATGTAATTGTGTAGTGAAGAAAAATATATTGATTGATTGTGAAAGGTTAAATGGAAATTAAATAAATTTGCAAAAATATATATTACTGACATAGATAATTTTAAATTTTGTAAAAGAATCGCACCGTGTCCTAAGAAAGTTATTTTAATTGCATAGATTTTTCCTTATGCAAAAAAATTGAGTTCTCTCTGGATTAAAATTAGTAAAATTTAAATAAATACGAGTAAAATTTTACAGACTAGATTATCAAGAAGTGAGCGACCGAAGATTAGCAGAAAATAAATAATTCGATTATTCAAGATATTTCCTAATTCAGTAAGGGCTCTTCATAATAATAAAAGGAGGTTATAAAGATAGACAAAGTGAAAAATAGAAATTTTTAATAAAACGAAGCACTCGTGTAGCTTTATCGAAACTCTTGAAACAATAACGAAGCCATATTATCAAATTTTGAACGTGACGTAAGCTTTCTCTAATTGGAAAACATTATTCAAAAGTCTGTAAATAAATAATAGCTCTACGTACGAGAGAATGACACGTGAGGAAAACTGTTATTTGGTGTGATTAATTAATTTTAAAAAGTTTCAGGAGTCCACACTGGTTGGCCTGGATGATTTCTTATTAATAAATTAAAAGTCCATTTTTTTCACCTTTTCAACCAATATTAGTGGCGACTGCCGACATATTTTTTCATTCTAAATAAGTATTTAGGGTGATGAATTGACTGGTAAACCAGAAATAAGCGAGAATTTATGTAAATACTCGGAAATTTGCTTCTGATCACAGTAAAATTCGAATTTGCAGCATTTAAATAATGTTGGTTAATTTAGAAATTTGTTTTCATTATGAGTAAAACCTTTTAAGTTTTTGTGATTTGTGAGATTTTGTTCGCTGACTTGAGTTTGATAATTGAACTGATAATATACCGAACATACAGAAACTATAATTTTCACAATTAGAACAAAAAATTGATTTAGTACGTTTAATTCGCTTACTCCTCATTTATACTGACTTGCAAGAGGAAATTTTAGAAAACAATTATATTTTTTATTTTAGGGCAGAGAGTTTCCGTGAAGAAATATGATTTTACGTTGAACAGGAAATTTTTTATATGCAACTGGAATTTTTAAAAAATTTTATAATTCGGATTCAGAAGAAAAGAATCTCACAAATTCCCTATTTCGAAACAGAATTCGTCACAATTTGAAAGTTCTCTCTTCCAAATTTTAGATGAAGAAAGTACGTCCAGTAGTGTTTGAGTAGAAGAACTATTCAAAGGAGAACATCACATATTTATGATTTAACCAAGTGAGAAAAGTGAGAGATTGATTTTTGGTTGACTTCTTACCTCTTTTTTCGTTGTGTTATTTTTTTCTCTAATGAGCCAAAAAGTGAGGTTTTTAGAAGTTTATTTTTTAATTGTACATTTTTTTTTTCTCATTCTGCAAAAATCAATCATGATAAAATGGATTTCTTTTCAATCGTAATTAAGCATTTTTTAAATAGGGACACTAAATTCATGATGTTTCCTAATCGGCAGGGTTTGCTTATGAATAATTTTCAAAATATCTTTATAGATTGATTTCAGAATCACCCACAAATAAAGTTATATTTCCAACAAACATTAATTCACGTGGGAATCCACGTGAAAATCTACCTATAACAATAACTTTTTTTTATGATAAGCAGAAATGGATGACAACGTTGTAAACAGTTTACAACCATTTTGACATAAACACTAGGAATTACAACTACTTTACAACACATAATATACCAACATACGATTGTGCACTTTAGGAAATTTCAATCTTCTGTTTCTTGTTGCAGAATTGACTTCACAGTTCGACTGTTTGCATAATGGCGACCCTTTTCCCAATATTCCTCGTAGCGGACCTTCTGCTTCTTCTCCTACCAGACATAATTTTTCTGCCGGGTCTCCTCCTCCTACCGAGCTACTTCTTCATGACAGGTCCAGGTCCCCTCCTGCCAGCGATACTTCTTCTCCTCGCATACTTGGATATACACTTGAAGAACATAGATTTGTCAGACTTATTTTAAAGAAGGATAAGAGCCGTATATACCAAATTCGAAGATATGCTTTTCTCTCCCGACGAACGAATTCTATTGAAAAACAAAGATAATGCACTCATACCCATTCCAACTAAAGATATTATTGTATTATCGATGCCCAATGGTGACGTTTTTTCAATATTTCAAAAACAAAACAGACAAAAGATTTTTCATGGATTATATATTCCTACTCTGCAAAGGCAAAGTAGGGCCAAAATAAACATGTTTAGCGGCGAGTTTCAAGAAATGACTGCAGAAGAAAAAGCGGAAAGTCCAGTAGGCAACAAAATCCCAATCAAAAAAAGTTTTGGAATAGTTTATGAAACATAATTATTCACACCGTAAATTCGATTTATGAAATCTTTTGAGGGTGGCTGACGAACCGGGAAATAACACTGACTTTATTTTTAACCAGGAATTTGAAAAGTAATTAAAAGTGAAATATATCCAGTTGCTTGGAATATCAAAAATTTGATACACATCATGTGATATTATGCAATTTAAAATAAGCTCAATTTCACATTTTTTATTTACTAATACTACTACATTCTTCATTACTACTTTCCACTTGCCTCATTTTCCCTTACTCCCCCCTATTTCTCCATACGCCATGTTCTCTCATCTTATTTCACCTTCCCTACTTATCATTCCCTGATTTTCACTAATTCCCCTTCTCTCATTTCCCATAGCTTCCCAAAATACGACTTCACTCATTTTCCCTCAATTTCACTTTTCTAATTTCCCCTCAATTTCACTTTTCTAATTTTCCTTTACTTCCTCTTCACACCTCACTGAATTTTCCCTCATCTCTCCTTCACCCTCTTATCAGTACCCTTACTTTCTCACATTGTTTTCTTTCACTTTCCTGCCTTCTCACTTTTTCTACATCCCCTTCTATAATTTTTTCTCACTTCCTTTATCCTTCTTTCAAGTATTGGGACTCCCTCAATTTCCCTTCACTTCAATTTCACCCTTCACTTAATTGTTCTTCACTTCCCTCTTCCGTCCCTTATTTCCCCTACATTCCTTCCCCTTACACCCTCGACCTCCGATTTTCTAACTTCCAATCACTTCCCCCCACTCCCCCTACTAGCCAACTCACCTTTTCCTACCTTGCCACCACTATTTTTCGCTTACTTGCCCTACTTCACCACTTTTCACTTTCCCTTACATTCCCAACTTCCTGACACCTTCTTTCCCTCACCTCCCCTACTTATCCTTCCCTGATTTTCACTAATTGCCCTTCACTTATTTCCCATAGCTTCCCAAAATACTAATACACTCGTTTTCCCTCACTTACCCTACTTCCGATTTTTTCATTTCCGATCACTTCTCCTCTTTTCCATACTAGGCAACTAATTTTTTCCTACTTGCCCACCACTATTTGTCCCTCACATGCCCTACTGCCTCACTCCTTACTTTCCCTTACTTCCCCAACTACATGCCCCATATTTTCCCTCACCACCCCTGCTTATTCTTCCCTGATATTCACTAATTCCCCTCCTCTTATTTCTCTTAGCTTCTCAAGATACTCATATATTTATTTTCTTCTTATTTCCCTACACTTCCCCATTCACCCCTATCCACATTTTCCTCAATCTCCCGTCCTCCCTCTCCTCAACACCCTCACTTTTTCACTCTACTTTTTTTTACTTTACTTTCTTCTCACTTCTCCTATTTCCCCTTCTCGAATTGTTCCTCACTTTCCCTGTTTATCTTACCCTCATTTCACGTGTTCCTTCCCTTGATTTCCTCCACTTTAACTTAACTTATCCCATATTTTTCCTTACTTCCCCTCTCCCCTCTACCCAGCCCTCATTCCCCTACACTTCTTCCCCCTCACTTCTCCTTCTTTCTTTTTCAATTGGACAATCAGCTATTTGATTGAAAAATCATGCACTTTGTTTGAAATTTGTCTTTGTCATTCAATATTGATAATCTTTGCAGAAAAGTAATTTTTTGGTTTCAAAATTCATTTATTTTTTTGCGTCTTCAATAATTTTGTTCAAAATTCGTCTCTTAGGTAAAATGGTAATTTTTTACATTGAAAATATAAATATTTCATCTTTGGTTAGAAATTCATCTTTTATTCATCATTAAAAATTGTGTTCGACATTCTCGTCTTTTGCTGGAAATTCATGTATTTTGATGAACGTTCATGTGTTGTGTAAAAATTTATTGATTTTGTTGAAAATTCTTCTTTTTGGTGAAAAAGTAATCTTCTTGCCTGAAAATTTGTCTTATTAATTGAAAATTCGTTTCTTCCTTGAAGGGTCATCAATTCAGTTGAAACTTCATTTTTTTTAATGAAAATATAAAAATTTAGTTGAAAATGCATGCATTTTATTAAAAAATCACCTGTTTTGGTTGAAAATTCATTTGTTTATTTGAAAATTGAACTATTTGGTTGAAAATTCATGTTTTGGATTGAAAATTCGTCTTTGTTGGTTTAAAATTTCGAATACTTTGAAAAAAAATGTTTACTTTCGGTTTTATTTGTTTGTTTAAAACTTTAACTCTTTTATGGGAAATTCTCTTTGTGGTTAAAAATTCAACTATTTCATAGAAAATTCATGTCTTTTGTTACAATTTCATATTTTTAGTAGATAATTAATCTTCTTGTGTGAAAAATTATCAATTATTTGAAAATTCTTATGTTCAGTTGATAATTTAACGCTTTTGATGGACATTAGTATTCATGTATGTAAAAAATCTTGTTTCGAGTAGAAAACTAATCTTCCTGTTTAAAATTTGATCTTATAGGTTAAAATTTTATTTTTTTTTGGCAGAAAATTAATCTTCTTGGTTAAATATTCGTATATTTGTTTAAAAATTCATGTACTTCGTTAAAATTTGTCTTTAATGGGCTGAAATTTCAATACTATGGTAGAAAATTCATATTTTTGTATTGATAATTCAACTTGGTTGCAGAAAATTTGTCTTTTTGGGTTGAAATTGAATAATTTTCAATAAAAATTTTTCCATTCATTTATTTTGATTGAATTTAACTTGTTTTGATAGAATTCTCCTTGATAGGCAGAAAATTCATCTCTTTTGTTGAAAATTGATATATTTTGTTGAAAATGCAATACCTTTAATTTGTAATATATGTGGATTTACTATTTTGTTTGGTAACAAATTTTCTTACTAAAGATCTTCAAATTCCCGTGTAATAGCTTATATTTCTGTCAAAAAACAATTTTAATTTTAAATAAAAAAAAACAGTTGAATTCAACAGTGAAAGGCGAATTTTTAACCAAATTATTAATGCTTTTCATTTTTTAATATAATCTTTTTACAAATAATTAATGATTATGTTGTAATAAATTTTTTGTTTTAAAACATTTTTGGACTATATTTTTGGTTGTACAATCGATTATTATATTTTTGGTCAAGTATTTATCTCTTTTGGTTAAAAATTCCATTCTTTGTTTGAAAAATTAATTGTTGCAATGAAAGTTGAAAAATTTTGTTGAAAATATTTTGAAAACAATGTTGTCATCCTTTTTTGGTTAAAAGTGCAACCGTTTGTTTGAAAATCAATTTTTTTTTGGCTAAGAATTCAACTTTTTTGCTAAAAATATCAGCTATTACATTATTCGTTGAAAATTTTTTTTTTTTTAAATTTAAATACTCCATTTTTTATTCAAAAATTTTCCTTTTTTGAATTATGATTGAAAAACTTGGTTTAAACTTAAAATACGTACTTTATTCAAATTTTTTTTCTTCAGATTAATAATTTTAGTTGAAATTTTATCTCTTTAGTTAAAAATTGAACTACTTTTGTTAAAAATAAATTTTTCCTTTTAAGATTCATCTCTTAGGCTGATAATTTAACTATTTTGTTGTAAATTTGTTTCTAATTAGTTGAAAATAAACATTAGCAATTTAAACCAAAATGCAACTATTCCATTTATTTTTTTAAACTTGACCCTTTTTAGTTGAAAATTCGTCTTTTTGGATTGAAAACTAATCTCCTATTATTATTATTATTATTATTATTATTATTATAGTATCAATATGATAGGATTATTATAATATATTATTATGATCTACTATATTAAAAAAAATTTAATATATGAAAAAAAACAAAAATAAAAAAAGTTGCAGGCGAGAGTTGAACACGCAACCCTCCGTCCATGAAGCAGAAACGCTACTGCCTGAGCTACCAGCCGATCGGATTTTTTTTCGCCAAACTCTGTAGAATTTGCAACCAATATTTCAAAGTCGATTTTCTCGAAAGTGGCAATAAATAGCATACTATTTCTTTGGAAAAATTGATACCCGGATAATGAGCTTTCTTAAAAAAAAAAATTATAAACCGGAAATAAAATTATAAACCGGAAATAAAATTTACAATTGCCGGTCTCCCTTATAAAAAAAGTGGATGGAATTGAAGGTTGTACTAAATAAAGTGTTCAAGTCAGCCTTACACTCTAATGGATTTTAGTTTTGGCATGAGGCCAATTCGGCTCAATACCCGGCTGAACATTATTCTTAAATTTTTCAAGGAAATTTATTCAACCATTCAGATATACCTTAAATGTAAGGTAACGTAACATCTAAATCAAATCTGTTATAAGTTTCACCTGATTCATTTTTTGTATTTTTTTCATTAATATTATCGGAAATCTCATGAATGCGTTCTATAATTATGTCATTAACTAATTTCAGCGGATAGTTATTATGTATTTAAGTTGTTTTTAATAATTTGAATATCTTCCAGGCGAAGAAGGTGTTTTGTGCCAATTGTTTAATGAATCACCATTTGGACTTCTAATAATTTTAAATCAAGATAGTTAATAACATTTTTAATCTTGTGTTCATGGGTGAAGCTTATACAATCTTCAATGCTATTAAGCATATTTGAGAAAACTTCAATTTTGTCAGTAGGAAGAATAGTTAAAATGTCATTGACATACCATTTATATAAAATAGATGTGAAATCTAATAATAATTCTAAAGCTCTTTTTTCAAAATCTTTGAAAAACTGAATGAGAAATAACTGGCGATAAGTGTGAACCCATAGAGCATTCCAAAATTTGTTTATAAAATTTATTATTGAAGGAGAAAGACATACCACTGAAAACCATTCTGGTAACAATTCACAATTCATTTTTTCAATAAAATTTTTGAAAGTACTATGAATTAATGTCATTTTTTTGTTAAAAGTTTAAGATGCATATTGAAATCGGATTTATATCTTTTCCATGTTTTGTTTCCTTTTCGAAATTAATCTTATTGTTTGAATAACTCAACATACTTTACATTAGTTTACTTTAATTGTATTTCGGTTTAAAGACATTTTGAAATATTTACGCACTGTAAAATGTTAGCAACCAAAGTATTCATCGGAATTTTATCAGCATATTTCAATTTATTCTTTCGTGATATTTCAGTTAACCTACATACTGAAATTCTTAACAGCAATAAAATTTATCAAAGTACTATAAAATAATGTTTTAGATTGAAATTTTGATCAATTGAATAGTGTTTCGAAGATTTCAGGAGGTATTAATTATTATCTAAGATATTTTAAGTGTTTTCCAAGATTTTGTATGATTTTTTGCGATCTCATGAAAATATTTCTTATTGTGCAAAGATTTTAGGAGATTTAAAAATTCCAATTAAGGTTTAAAAGTTTTTATCAAATTTTTGAAAATGGTTTCATCACATTTCAAGGGATTTCAAAAGATTTGACAAGATTTCATGGGATTTTATTAATAATGTACATCATATGTTGTAAGCCACCAAGAGTACTGTGAGTGACCAACTAATGAGCAGAAGGGAAGAAGTTCTAGTCAAATCAATGTGGGGTATGAATTTTGATACACTTGGAATCAGAGATTTCGAAAAGTATTATTAGTTTATTTTTAAGTTTCTTGTATATAATAATCTTTAAATTTATTCATCTACTTTGCTAACCCTAAAAATTCTAAACGGATAAAAATGGAAGGTTAGTCTGGCTATTTAGATGTGCGGAATGATTATATTTGAGGGTCAACTGTAGGACAGAATTTTGGATGGCTGAAATGACTGTTTGTAGGATATTAAGAGAAGAGTTTTAAATCGATCATTCTAGAGATTCGACTTGATCATCATATATGGTCGACACGACCATCACAGTGAGCTGAACTAATCGTCATAGAGGGCCGTTCCTATCGTCTTCAGATGATCATTCCGGCACTATCCTCTGATCAGAGGGTAGTCTTGATTATGCGATTGCTTCTATATATGTTGTCCCTTCTGCATACCTAACACATATATATGTGAGGTGCCAGTATCTCTCACATGAGAGACCGGAAATTACAATGGCACATTGACAGTATATTGTTTGAAAGACGAGAGCTAAGTACACGGTGTCACTACACTGAATTGTAAGATTGCAAACACTGGACTTCGAAAGGAAAAGCAATGGTTGACATCATAGTTTGATGTTTGCTTTACAAAGTTCATACGCTTAAAAGTTAAATTAGTCTCTAAAAGGCAATGAACTTCGATGTTGAAAAAAACTATGTATTTGTCCTGCCTATATTGGTCCTCCACGACGAGTCATCTGCTCCTCCGAGGATGGTCGAACTGATCGAAAACAAGATAATCGTATTGCCCATCCCAAAAGCATACATTGATTACCCTAATAGTGAGTCTGATCTTCTTATAACACTCAGACTGTCCATAAAATGAGAGTCTCTCCGACTATGTTGAAAAAATCATAGAAGGCCGTTTCGACCATGTAGAAGGACGGACTGGCTCTATAAATGTTAAATCTCTACCTTCAACCATCCATTTTTCTTCTTGTATGTTTCCGTCCTACTGTAAATTTCCACAGAGGCTTTTTCTTTACATTTAAAATAACCATAATTTCAAAAAATCTTTGCAGATATTTGGAAAAAAAATTTCAGTCATTTTAATTCGGAATGTCACAGAAACTTCTACGGTTTTTGGGATTTCTCATTACTTTAGAAGAAGCAATAATCAATTAAGAAAATATCGCTACAAATACTTTCCGTCTGAAATTTTCCATATTATTTTCGTGATTTGATGCTTTCCGTTTTCAAATTTCTGCGATTTTTATTTTGGACTGAAACGATTAAATATTTGTTGTTCTAGCTCACATGCGTAATTTCAAAATTTTTTAACCATTTTCAAAACTTTTTAACCTTCTGAATGTCTTTTAGAATTATTTGAATTATTCCAAAAAAAAATTTTTAATTCTTTAAAATTACAAAAATTGTTTTAAAATCTTCCAGATTCTCTTATGAAAATTTTAGAAATCTTTTGAAATATTCAAAAAAACTGTAAACCTTCTATTGAAATTAATTATTCAAAATCAAATATCAGTTTAAATTTTCCCATGAATTTTACGAAAAAAATTTTATTATCATGAAAGCCTTTAAAATCCTTAAGAAGCTTCAAGATTTTTATTTCGAAATATTCAAAAATGTACATTTTTTCAACTTTCTAAAAATCTTTTTAATTTTTCAATTTCTTTTAAAACCTTTAAATATCTCTTAAACTTACTCGATTTTTTTTTGTAAAACTTTATAATGTTGCTAATTGAAAATGTTTGCTTTAAAATCTTAAAGAGTTTCTTTATTTTTGAAGTCTTCCAAAATCTACACATTACACTTTGTATATCAAAGTGCTGAACAACTTTGTTCTATTGATTATTTATTATTGAATATTTTATTTAAATAGCCTTAAATTTCTCATAAACCTGAAATGTGCAGAATTTTTATTTTAAAGGGGGAAAAAGAAAGACCGCTTCAACCAATCATAAATACGGGTTTCCGGACAACAATATTTTCAAATTGTTTCGAGTAATTTCGAGATAGCTTCGAGAAATAATCGAAAATGGCGTCATGCGCTACGCGCGCGCATGCATCTTTTTTGAAATCTCGAAAGAGATGTTTAATTTTGTGGAGCAACAATAAACAATTTGTGAAATCAAAACCATGAATCAAAAATTTGAAATAAATGAAGCAAATTATTCTAAACTGTTGAAAATTTTAATGTGTTTAAAATATTTGTAATTAAAAAACTACGAAAACTTTAGCAATTAACAGATTCTTGGATTTTATGTTGAATTTCTTAAACGGAAAACATTAAATTTTTTATTTCGAAGTGATGAGACCTTTGTTTCATTGATTATTATCATCGTCAATTTATTGAATATATTATTTAGATAACATAAATTAAATTTTAACTAAAAAAGATGTTAATTTTAAATAAAAGATTTTTGAATTCATGCCAAAAAGACAATTTTTTAACAAAACAGCTAAATTCTCAACAACAACACAATACTTTTTTACCAGTTGGATTTTAAACAAAAAAAAATCAAGTTTTTTCAAAAAGAAGACGAATTTTCTACAAAACAGTTCAATTTTTTAACACGAAAATATGAATTTTTAATGAAATAGATGAATTTTCTACCAAAAAAGTCCCGCAATCACTAGGAAGAGACGTTTGATCAATATATTTACGCGTTTTCAATTTTTGGTTTTTGAGGATTCCTTTAAGTCCCACGAGAAGCTAGGAAAATAGTAAACACCCACTGCAGAGGCCCGCTCGCAGGGAGTGGGTCTACATACCATGAGATTTGACCCTGGTGCCATTCAGCTCTTGACACGGCGATCATATCGTAGCTTGCAAGCATGAGAACTCGCGCCCTCGATATTCCAGGAGACCTTGCCATTACATCTTGGAAGGATCGCTCCTTAGTTTAGGGGTCATCGACTAGTATCCGTCAGTTCACCAGAGTAGCCACACCTCGCAGTGCAGCCCCTCTGGTTCACCCATTCCAGATCTACCGTCTAATGAGACCCGTGAGCCCTTCCATCAGCTAAATGGTCCCGCGGGCCCTAGAAAAGGTAGTTATTTCATATATAAATGATACAATTTTTTACTTATTTTTGCGGAAGAACATTTACATGATCTTGCAAACAAGCTTGCACCGAAAAAGGAGCCTTAAAATGATCATGTACAGGTTCCTGTTTGGAAGATAGTGAATAGAGAGCGAAAAAGAAGAAGTGTAGACTAGGATATAAAGACGTGAAAGTTAGGAATAGCGGAAAATGTGATAGGGAAAGAGATAAGGAAGAGGATATATCAAGCAAAGAAGCATTATAGGTATTAGGAATAATGAAAGATGAAAAGACAGATGATATAGACTAAATTCTAAGTAAAATATGGAAAACATAGGGGGACAAAACTAAAGTAATGGACATGAATAACGTGAAATAGAGTATGGAAAGAAGAAAAGTGGTCAGAGTTATGGAAAGAAGGAGTAGTGGTATCGATAGTGAAAAGAAGCAAAAAGAAGTACCTTAAAGATTATAGTGGATTGACTTTGACGAAAATAAAGCATAAACCATACATACCTGCTTTATCAGAGAAGTTGAAGTAAGAAGTTAAGGAAAGAAAAGTAGCACCATCGAATCAAACAGGGTTTAAAAAAGAAATAGGAGTGATGTATAACATATACGTTCTGAATCATCTGGTAAATAAAATGATTAATAGGAAGAAAGGGAAATGATAGTGGGTTTGATAAAGAGAGTGAAGGAAATTTTCAGAGAGACAGAAAACTATGTAAAGGTAGAAGAGCAAGTAGGAGACAGCTTCTGGTTGGTTAGAGGAGCTACGCAAGCATTTTCTTTGAACCCACATCTGTTCAATATCTGAATTTCAGACTTGGCAGAAGAAATGAAGAGAGAAGAATGGCGAGGATTTAGCGTGGGAAAAGAAAAAATTCATAAACGAAATTTTGTAAATTCTCTAAAAGTAGAAATCCGTAGAAATCCCTATATAGAAGTCCCTTGAAATTCCCTTTCATTTTATTGACTCCTCAAAGTTCCTCATAAATCCATTGGTATTCCTTGAAATTTTTTACCTAAATATAATGGACATCCTGGATAATTTTTGAAAATGTTTTGAAATTTTCTTGAATCTTACAAAATTTGTTGAAACCCCTTTAAAATTTTGAAGTCTCGTTAAATTCTTTTTAATCATTCAAAATACCCTAATCTCTTTAAAATCCTTTAAAATCCCTTTAAATTTAGAAAATCCCTTGCATCTTCTAAAATCCCTAGTAATCTCAAAAAACTCAAATAAATCTCGTGAAATATCTTGAAATCTGAAATATCTTTCAAAACTCTTTCAAAAATGATGTAATCCCATAAAATCTGATAAAGCCCATTGAATTATGTTGAAATACTGTTAAATCTCTGGAAAACTCTCCAATTTGTTTAAATCCCTTGAAACGTATAGAAATTCCTTATAAACTCATGGAATCTACCATTTTCTTTAAAGATCCAATGAATCCCTTAAATATTTTGTAATCTTTAAGCTTTATAATAGAAATTTCTTATAATCTTATGGAATCTTTTAATTGCATTTGAAATCTGACGAAAAAAATTGAAATTCTTTAGATATTTTTTAATTTCTTGAAGTTTTCTATAAGGTTACGAAATTCTTTGAAATCTCATGAGATTCCTCAGAGACCCCATGCAATCCATAGAAACCCCAAGAAGTTCTTAAAAATTTAATTTCATACCTAACGTTCTTTAGAAATTCTTTGAAATTCCCCAAAACCCGTGAAATCTTTTAAATCTTTTGATATTTCTAATACCTTTTCGAAATCCTTTTGAAATCTTACGAAAAAATGTGACATTCTTAAAAAAAATTTAATTTCTTGAAGTTTTCTATAAGGTTACGAAATTCTTTGAAATTTCATGAAATTCCTCGGAGACCCCATGCAATCCATAGAAACCCTTAGAAGTTCCTTAAAATTTCATTTCATTCCTAACGTTCTTTAGAAATTCTTTAAAATTCCCCAAAACCCGTGAAATCTTTTAAATCTTTTGATATTTCTAATACCTTTTTGAAATCATTTTAAAATCTTACGAATAAATTTGAAATTCTTTAAAAAAATTTTAATTTCTTGAAATTTTCTACAAGGTTACGAAATTCTTTGAAATTTCATGAAATTCCTCGGAGACCCCATGCAATCCATAGAAACCCCTAGATTCCTAGAAGTTCCTTAAAATTTCATTTCATTCTTAACGTTCTTTAGAAATGTTCAATGGACGAAGAACGAACTTAAGGCCCTTGATGTCACCGCACGTAAGATCATGCATATGCATAAAAGCTTGCAAATCAATTCGCCAGTTCCGCGATTATACATTTCACGCTGTCAAGGCGGACGCGGACTTCTGAATCTTTAGTGTCGCCATAACCGAATTGTTTCGAGTGCAGCTTACATCGTTGCAAATGAAAAAGATCCTTTCCTAAAAATTGTCAGAAATCACAAGATGTTTGGCAAAGGAGCATTCCTTTACAAAGCCGCGGATCAGGCAGCTGAGACCCTTGACCTGGATTTTAACGTCAGAAGTGAGGAAAGTGCAATACTCCATCTGGATACTTCACTTCTGAAAGCCGAAGTAAAGAGAGCAGAATTTGAAAAATTCCATCAAGAGCTATTCGACAAGAAAAAGCACGAAAATTTTCACAGGAATGTAAAAAAACAGTCCTTGCCGAAGGAGCAAACTTTTGTTCTTCTCAAATCATCAGGGCTTGATTCAGGTACAGAAGCTTTCATTTTCGCGTGTCACGTCGGTGTCATTTCCACCTTAGCATATCGTGACCGCATTCTATGTCAAGAAGTTCCAAGCGATAGGCGCAAAGCGTGTCATACACACACTGAGTACCCGGAACACATACTATCTGGGTGTCCCACCCATGCAGGAACGACCTATATCTACAGACATAATGCTGCCCTGAGAGTGCTTTATTACCATCTTTGTCGCTCTTACGGTGCTGGCCGCGACCTTGCCAAATTTTCTGGAACTACGATTTTCGGACAGCAGTCTCCATTGCCCACGCGTGGCCTGGCATTGTTCTTCACGGCTTCGAGAAACAAACTATATTCGTGATCGAATTCTCGGCTCCTTCTGAATATAACATCACTGCCAAGGAGAAAGAAAAGGAAAAACGGTATCAAGATCTTAAAAGGGAGCTGCAACGTCTGTACCTAAAATATTCAGTAAAATGAATTGTCCTTGTTATAGGTTCTCTCGGAGGTGCGAAACTATCACTGGTTCGTAACCTTAAAGCCATACCTGCGTGCCAAAAATATGCCATGGCACTTGCGAGATGAATGCAGAAAGCTGTTATCCTTGGGTCGCTTCATGTCCTCAAAACACACGAAGGTTTCGCCTGCCTGTTGTTGTGATTTCGTTATGCCCTGTGACCACCCATCTCACGGTCTTAAGACGTGGCCATGAGTGGGACTTACCGGGGTCCGACTGGGAGCCGGGTCATTTTTTAGATGGCATTTGATCCCAGTGGGACCCTGCGGTGGTTGTTATATATATATATATATATATATATATATATAAATTTGAACTATTCTATTCAAAAATTTGCTTTTTTTTTACTTAAAAATTAACTTTTCCATTTTTAGTTGAAAATGTAGCTTTTTTAGTTAAGAATTCAACTATTTGTTTGAAAAGTCGCCAATATTTGGTCGAAAATGGATTTTCTTGGTTAAAAATTCATTCTTTTGGTTAGTAATAGAAATAATTTGTTAAATCAACAATTTTGTCGAAAATTTTATTAATTTGTTGAAAATTAAACTACAGTGAAACCTGGATTTAGCTCCCCTGGATTTCACCATTCCGAGAATTGACGCCGCGCCGTGGGGATACGTGAGAGTCTCTGGATTTAACGTCAAGGTCACCCCCAAAACCGGCGCTAAATCCAGGTTCGACTGTATTTTTTAAAAACGTCATCTTTTTTGGTTGACAAATCAACTGTTTCGTTGAAGATTTGTCTATTTAGACCGAAAATTCACCCTTTTGGATTGAAAACTTATCTTTTTAGGTTTAAAATTCCAATATTTGATTGAAAATGTAGTTTTTTTTTTGACTGAAAATTTGCCCTTTTGGATTTAGAATTCATCTTTTTAGATTTTAACGTCCACTATTATGTTAGAATTTAATTATGTTGAAAATTAAACTATTTTGATAAAAAGTAATCTTTTTTGGTCGAAAATTCAACTGTCTTGTTGAAAAAATGTACTATTGGATTGAAGATTCATCTTTTATCGTAGAAAAATCACCTTTTTTGGTTGAAATAAATAAATTTTTCTCTGAAATTCTTTGTTTCCGTTTATAAGCAGAACTTTTAATATTAATGATCAGGGAAAATAAAAAATTGTCCACAGAAAAATCAGCGATAATTCAGGAAATTTGGAAAATAACGTTTTTTGGGCACCCTATGTCTGTTGGAAAACTTTTTTTTGTAATTATGAAGTCTGCCAGCCATTTGTGCCGCTTTTGATGTGATTAGCAAGTTTCATCATTCATAAAAAGACGAAGTTGAGTGAAGTGTCTTCCATTGTCTTTCCGGTTGAACCCTTTTTTCAAACTGGATGGCGTTTCGCTAAGGAGCGGGCTGCCCGGCATTAAACTCCAGACATAAATTTTCTTCGCTCCAGACAGATTTCGTCACGCGTGTTATAAATAATGTCGCAAATCGTAAAGTGTAATTGCGTTGACGAATGGGGGCACAAGAATCACTTTAGAAATAAAAAATAGTGTAAAGAGCCTTTTTTTTAATTAGGTAACGAATTATAAACCTTCAACAAGACCCCCCCCTGAAACAAACCGTAAAAAAATATTCCCAACCCCCCCCCCCCCCCCTCATCTTACTGAGAAGAGATAAGGCAGACAGGAGAAATAATATTGTAATAAGAGGGTTGAAGCTAAAGAGCGGTGAAGAAAGGGAGGGAGTGAAAGCGCTGCTACAGAGCATAAGGTGTGTTAAAGGGGTGGTAGGGAAAATTAATTTGGAGGGTAGGAAGGAGAAGGAAGTTGCGATTGTGGAGTTAAAGAGCTAGGAAGAAAAGTTTGGGGTAATGCAAAATAAGAGTAGGATAAAGGACAAGGGAGTTTTAATCGATCACGATTTGACGAGAAAGGAAAGGGATGTGCCGAGAATGCTGTACGACAGGGCTAGGAGAGAGAGGAGTGAAGAGAGATCGGCGAAGGCAGGATATCAAAAGATAAGAATAGACGAGAAAATGTGGGTGTGGCTCGAGGAGAAAGAGGTGTTGAAGGAAATGCAGGGGAACTTGTTTCGTAGGAAGTAGGGGGTGGGGGTGATGCAGGGTAGAGGGGTAGTGAATGTGCTGTACTGGAACGTAGCAGAGATAAAAAAGAAGGATGAGGAGTTCTGGAGGTATATCCAAGAGTTTGATGTGGTGGGAATGGTAAAGACGTGGGTAGAAAGAAAGGAATGCGATAGAATAGAGCCAAAGCTAGCAAGTGGGTATAGGTGGAGACTCCAGGAAGCGGTCAGAATGAAGAAGAAAGAAAGAGCTAGTGAGGCAATTATAACGGGCTTTAGAGAAGGATTAGAGGAAGTATTTCATGGAGAGGAAGAGGGGGAGGGAGTGCAAATGAGAGGAGTAAAGATAGTAGGGGTAAGGTCTAAGTTTGTGACAGTGTACAATAAGGATGGGATGGAACGAATTAAAGAAAGGGTGGAAGACTTGCTAGGCGAAAGAGAGTAGGATATGGCGGTACTGGGGGGGGGGCTTGAATGCGAGGATGGGAAGGGAAGGGGGCCTTTACAGGGAAGGGGAGAGCTTCGAAAGAAAATCGAAGGACAAGGCAATAAATAAGGAGGGGGAGATTCTAAGAGACTGGATGGAGGATAGAGGTTGGGCGGTGGCGAATCGCATGGCAACGGGGGATGAAGAGGGAGAATATACATATGTCAGTAAGGTCGGGGTGTCGGTGACAGACTATGTAGTTATGAATATGTAAGGGTGGGAGGAGACGAAAAGATTCGCAGTAGAAGGAAGGGTAGAATTAGACCATCAGCCATTAGAGCTGTGGATAAGGGGTGAGAGCGGCGAAAGGTAAGGGGGGAAAGAAGGGTCGACGGGCTAGAGGGTGAGCTGGACGAGTGAGGCGGTAGAGAGGTATAAGGAGCAGTTAGGGAAGCTACGCTTTGAAGGGGAGTCGCAAAAATCTTCCAAAAAGCTTCCAAGAATCTTCCAAATCATAGGAAATGCCAGATGATCCCAAAATTGGATCAGAATGATATACAAAACTTCTACCAGATTTTTTTATTTTTTTATTTCATCAGCAAATTGCTCATTCGAAATCTTTCAACTCACAACAAAAATCTTCTAAAAATCTTCCAAAAAGCTTACAAAAAATCTTCGAAATCATAGGAAATTACAGATGATCCCAAAATTGGATCAGAATGATATACAACACTTCTAACAGATTTCGTTTTTTTTATTTCATCAACAAATTGCTCATTCGAAATCTTTCAACTCACTACAAAAATCTTCCAAAAATCTTCCAAAAAGCTTCCAAAAATCTTCCAAAAATCTTCCAAAAAGCTTCCAAAAATCTTCCAAAAAGCTTCCGAAAATTTCCAAATCACAAGAAATGCCAGTTGATCAATTTGATCCCAAAATTAAATCAGCATGATATACAACGCTTGTACCAGATTTCGTTTTTTTTTATATCATCAACAAATTGCTCATTCGAAATCTTTCAACTCACAACAAAAATCTTCCAAAAAGCTTCCAAGAATCTTCCAAATCATAGGAAATGCCAGATGATCCCAAAAGTGGATCAGAATGATACAACAGTTCTACCAGATTTTTTGATTTTTTGATTTCATAAACAAACTGCTCATTCGAAATCTTTTAACTCAACACAAAAATCTTCCAAAAAGCTTCCACAAAACTTCCAAAAAGCTTACAAAAATCTTCGAAATCATAGGAAATGCCAGATGATCCCAAAATTGGATCAGAATGATATACAACACTTCCACCAGATTTTTTTATTTTTTTATTTCATCAACAAATTGCTCATTCGAAATCTTTTAACTCAAAACAAAAATCTTCCAAAAAGCTTCCAAAAAGCTTTAAAAAATCTTCCAAATCACAGGAAATGCCAGTTGATCAATTTTATCCCAAAATTGGATCAGCATGATATACAACACTTCTACCAGATTTTTTTATTTTTTTATTTCATCAACAAATTGCTCATTCGAAATCTTTCAACTCACAACAAAAATCTTCCAAAAAGCTTCCAAAAAGCTTAAAAAAATCTTCCAAATCACAGGAAATGCCAGTTGATCAATTTGATCCCAAAATTGGATCAGCATGATATACAACAATTCTACCAGATTTCGTTTTTTCTTATTTGATCAAGCAATTGCTGATTCGAAATCTTTTAACTCACAACAAAAATCTTCCAAAAAGCTTCCAAGAATCTTCCAAATCATAGGAAATGCCAGATGATCCCAAAATTGGATCAGAATTTTTAAGAGTTAAAAAATTGTTTTTCATTAAATATTATTTATTTATTAAAAATACAATAATCAAATATTTTTATCAAAGAAATTTTTTTAATGTTTAAAGTCTTTACAAATCATTGTTCAAATTTAAAATAACAATAATTGTATACAAAATTATAATAAAAAAATAAATGATAAAACACGAGCTCCTGGAGCAAAAAAAAATTTCATTGCTAAATTTTCAATGCAAAATTTATTTTTCTTAATCAAACAATTATTTTCAAGAACTTTAAAGATTAAGCAAGAATTTTAATACGAAATATTTCATTTTTTGTATTTTTAATAAATATTTAATGTATTTAATACACAACAATTTTTTAATTGTTTGAATTCGGGAATATTCTAGTTCGGTATTTTATAATTTGAAAATTTTCTGTCGGGTATTTTATTTTTCGGAAATGTTCCAATCCCGTAATATTACAAACTGCTTGAAAATAATTTTATTATTCGGGAATTTTCCAATTCGGGATTTTTATATTTCAGAAATTTTATAATTTCGGGGATTTCCCAATTCGGCATTTTTATATTTCGGCAATTTTATACTTTTGAGAATTTTCCAATTCTGTGATATTATAAACTGTTTGGGAATAATTTTATTATTCGGGAATTTTCAAATTCGGAATTTTATTTTTTGTGATTTTTTAGTCACTGCAGTTAGAATTCCTCAATTTGAAAATTCCATAATGATAACATTCCCGACAATTTATAATCTTACCAAATTTAAAAATTCCCGATAATGGCAAATTCGAAATTCCCGAAATAAAATTGCACACATTATGAAATATCTGAAACTATACTATAAATAAAGTACTTTCATTTGATGAAAATATTTTATTCTTTTTCTAATATTAAAACAATTTGCTAACGATTTAGATTCTGGAAATTTAGAATTCGGAAATTTTCCCCTATCGGGGATCTTATAGTATCGGAAAAGTATTATAATATTGGTGATTTTATTTCGGGAATTCTCTGTTCTCAGGAATTTAATTTTTTGAGGATTTTCAACCAAAAAGGCGAATAATTATAAAATAACGACTATCAATAAAAGAAAGGAATTTTCTACAAAACAGTTGACTTTTCTACAAAATTGTTGAATTTGTGGAATTGATGTCTGTGTGTATATATGCATGTGTGTATGCATGTGTGGGTACCTGAATGTTGTAGCCACGCTAACTTTTGAAAGATTTGACCAAATTAAAAAATTGAGAGCATTTTCAAAATTTAAAGAAAAAAATTTAAGAGTTTTAAAAATGTTTGTCAAAGATTCTGGTTCATGAAAAAATTTTGACGCAAACATTCACCTATTTTCAAAAATAGGCCAAGTGCCACCGAAACTGAAAATTATGTACACTCCTCATAGTTTTCAGTCAATAATGCGTTGCTTCGCATCTTCCCCATAAGCGCCCTAACATTTTTTTGACACGCAGAGATGCTTTTCAGGCTATTAATCAATGAAATCTTGGCACCTCCAGGAGCGGCGATGATCAGGACGATTAGCTTAACAGAATTTTTCGGATATAACCGTCGCAACTTCCTGACAAGTTCTATCTATACCTCTCTTTCTTTTCATTTTCCTTGGCTATGATTTTTTTGTCAGCTGGTGCCGAAAATTCGTAAACGAACATGGTTCGCTTCTCCAAGTCAATGAGAACTATGTCAGGCCTTGACTGGCAACAGAAAAATGGTCGAGAATATGAAGTTCCAGTATATGTGACACTTCTCATTTTCGACAATTAACTCCATTTTCCTAAGAGCGTTTAGCGAAGCGGTATCAGGGCTAATGCTATAAGAGTGACAGAGATGATAATGAAGTAAACTTAGTGCCGCATTGTGTCTCTGGATGAAGGTCATTCCTGCATGAGTTTGACAACTAGACAGCATATGCCTCAAGTGCTCAAGGTGTGCATGACCCGCTCTGCAGATATCATCAGGAATGTCTTGGCTTAAAATGTGGCGAAGATATGCTGAAGTGGAAATTTTACTGTCTTAACATGCCAAAATTAAACCCTTCGTGTCCGACTTCAGTCCGGGTGATTTGAGGGAAGCTAATGTTAGCTCATACGTCATCGATTGATCCTCCACATTTCTGTGGAAGATTCCGTGCATCCTTTTGTCGAGGAGCTGTTCGTGGAAGTTTTTCTCCTGCGCTTTCTTCATCCGGACCTTCAGGAGTTAGTACTCGAGATGGATAAGATTTGATGCATTTTGCTCATCCCTGATAATGATGTCAATGCCGTGTGTTTTAGCAGCCTCCTCCGCTGCTTGGTACAGAAACGCACCTTGGCCCACTTCTTTGTACTTCCTGACCATTTTAAGGAGAGTATCTTGTCCATTTGCGACTATATGTCCTGTATCCAGAATAATCCTGTTGTGAAGACATTTAAGATTCAGTATTCCACAACCACCTTGAAAGCGTGACATGTAGAGTCGCGGATCAGAAGACTCGAGGGTCATGCTCTTGTTCATGTGCAAAACCTTTCGTGACTTGATATCAAAGGATCTGAGCTCGTCCTTTGTCCATATAACCACTCCAAATGAATAGATTACTACCGGGACAGCAAGTATGTTCGTTGCAGATACTTTATTTCTTACCGACAGTTTTTTCTTCAGAAAATTTTTCCTCAGAAAATTTACTATCGAAATTTTCAATGTTATTGTTGTTATTGAAGCCGATAGCAGTTTTGACATTTTTTGGGACAAATTTTTTCTAAAGAAAATTTTTGCTTAGAAAATTTAGTATCGAAATTTTCAATGTTATTGTTGTTATTGAAACCGATAGAGCTTTCGACATTTTTTGGGAAAATTTTTTCTGCAGAAAATTTTTCCTCAGGAAATTTACGATCGAAATTTTGAATGTTACTGTTGTTATTGAAGTCGTTAGTACATTTGACATTGTTGGGGAAAAAATTTTTTTTCAGAATATTTTTCATCAGAAAATTTACTATCGAAATTTGCAAAGTTATTGTTGTTATTGAAGCCGTAAGTGCTTTTGACATTTTTGGGGAAAAATTTGTTCCAAAGAAAATTTTTGCTCAGAATCTTTACCATCGAAATTTTCAATGTTATTGTTGTTGTTGAAGCAGATAGCACTTTTGACATTTTTTGGGAAAAATTTTTTTTTCAGAAAATTTTAAAACAGAAAATTTATTATTGAAATTTGCAACGTTATTGTTGTTATTGAAGCCGATAGCTTTTTTGACATTTTTGGGGAAAAAATTTTTCTGCAGAAAATTTGTCCTCAGAAAATTTACTATCGAAATTTTCAATGTTATTGTTGTTATTGAAGCCGATAGCACTTTTCACATTTTTGGGGAAACATTTTTTCTTCAGAAAATTTTTCCTCAGAAAATGTACTATGGAAATTTTCAATGTTATTGTTGTTATCGAAGTTGATAGCGCTTTTGACATTTTTGGTGAAAAATTTTTTCTTTGGAAAATTTACTATTGAAATTTTCAATGTTATTGTTGCTATTGAAGTCGATAGTATATTTGACATTGTTGGGAAAAAAAATTTTTTTCAGAAAATTTTTCATCAGAAAATTTACTATCAAAATTTTCAATGTTATTTTTGTTATTGAAGCCGATAGCGCTTTTGAAATTTTTGGGGAAAAATCTTTTCTTCACAAAATTTTTCCTCAGAAAATTTACAATCGAAATTTTCAATGTTAATGTTTTTATTGAAGTCGATAGTGCATTTGACATTGATGGAAAAAAAATTTTTTTCAGAAAATTTTGCCATACAAAATTTACTGTCAAAATTTTTAATGTTATTGTTGTTACTGAAGGTGATTGCGCTTTTGACATTTTTTGGGAAAAATTTTTTCTTTAGAAAATATTTCCACAGAAAATTTACTATCGAAATTTTCAATGTTATTGTTGTTATTGAAGCCGATAGTGCTTTTGACATTTTTGGGGAAATTCAAAATGTGTGGAAAAAGAATATGGAAGACTTCAAGATAATTTTTATTTTTCAGGATTTAAACAGTTTTCAGGTACACTGAATTTGGCAGGGTGTCAAGAAAATAAAAAAAAATTCAAATGATTTATTAAAAAGAAATCTGAGAGCAAATTGAAGAAGATTACAAGATATTTCAAATTATTTCCTAAAACTTTTAAAAAAAGTGTAAAAGATTTTCAAGCAAAATTGTGCAATATTGTCATATTAGATCATATTAGAAAAAAATCTGAGTAAGTTTAAGAGATCTTTAGAAGTATTAAAACGATTCAAAGAGAATTAAAACTTACAAAGTTATTAAAAAATTGTTTCATGGTTCCAAGAAAATTAAAAAAATCATTAGGTTTCTAAGAAAAATTAAAATGATTTTTTATTTTGAAAAATTAATTTAAAGAGAATATTTTAAAAAATTTCAAAACATTTCGAAAGATTTCTAAAATTGTCAAAGAAGAATCTGAAAGACTTTAAGTACATTTTTTTTTTATTTTGCTGAATTTAAAAGAAATTCATGAAAAATTTGAATAATTCTAAAAGATTAGAAGGTTGAGAAATTCTGAAAAGATTGAAAAAATTTTTTTTTCAATATTCTTGGGGAAACTTTGAATGATTTATTATTTTGGAAAATAAACTTGAAGAAAAATTGAAAAAGATTTCAAAACATTTCAAACGATATCATAAAATTTCGAAAAATAGTGTAGAATATTTTAATGCAAAACGTTTCACTTTGGTAAGATTAAACCATTTTAAAAAATCGAGTAAATTCAATATATATTCAATATTTTTCATAATGACAATAATGATTGATTACATATACCATTTATTTATATAACTAAAAGTTTCTGCAATAATGAAAATAGGACAGCTACGAGTCTTTGGCAAAACATTTGAAGTTGAATCAACAAAAAAAATGAAGCCTATTCATGAGAAAATAGTTAAAGTAAGGATTTGTTTATAAAAATTGTTTAATTTATTAGTAAACAGCAGTTTATCTTAAAAAGTTTTAAGTGCGTATTATTATCATTTATATTCTATAAAAAATCTATGGATTAAAAATAACTAATCATTGCGAAAAAAAACTTATTTTGTTCAATAGTTTATTTATAACATTATAAACCATTTTTTCTCACTGTAAACTGCTGGACATTAGTTCTATTTACTCTTGTTGAATACCTCTAATTGATTGGGAATTGTATGCAAGTGAAATGGTCGAATGTAAGTAATTTGTACAAAGTTGAATGTTATTTTTAATACTGTGTTTTATTTATAATTTTTTGCATGAAAGATGAGAAAAAGAAGACGAGATTAAAAAAGGCAGATGGGAAGTCAGATTGACTGAGAGATATAAAAATATTGAAGTGCATAAATAAAGGATAGGATTGGATGGAGGAGAGAGTATTGAAAAATATAGACGAGATAGAGAAATAATGACGAATAGATAAGGGATAGAATGAGATAGAGAAGATAGTATTGAAAAACATAGGCGTGAATTTAGATCTACAAAGCGATAGAAAAATATTGACGTGGATAAAGAAAGGATAGGGTGAGATAGAGAGGAGGATATTGAAAAAGATAGACGGGAATTTAGATTGACAAAGAGATAGAAAAAGATAACCGTTGATTGATGTAGGATAGGATCAGAAAAAGAAGAGGAGATTTAATAGAGGTAGAGTGAAGATAGAAAAAGATGGTCCTTAATAGATGTAGTATAGGATGAGATAGGAAACAGGAGATTGAAAAAGGTAGATGGGAATTAGGATGAAGAAATAGAAAAATATAGACGTAATAGATGTAGAATACGACAAGATAGAGAAGAGGAGATTAAAGAAGATGGACGGGAATTCAGAGTGACAGAGAGATATAAAAATATTGAAGTAGATATATAAATGAAAGAATGAGATAGAGAAGAGGGTATAGAAAAATATTAATGTAAATTAAGATTGAAAAATATAAAAAAATTCATGTTGATAGATGTATGATACGATAAGATAGAGAAGAGAGGATTGAAAAAGATAGTAGGAAATTTAGAATAACCGAAAGATAGAAAAATCTTGACGTGGATAGATAAGGGATAGAATGAGATGGAGGAGAAGATATTGAAAAAGATAGGCGTGAATTTAGATTGAGAAAGGGATAGAAAAATATTGACGTGGATAAAGGAAGGATAGGATGAGATAGAGAAGAGGGTATTGAAAAAGATAGACGGGAATTTAGATTGACAAAGAGATAGAGAAAGATAGCCATTGATTGATGTAGGATACGATCAGAAAAAAAGAGGAGATTTAAAAAAGATAGAGAGAAGATAGAAAAAGATGGTCCTTAATATATGTAGTATATGATGAGATAGGAAACAGGAGATTGAAGAAGATAGATGGGAATTTAGGTGAGGAAATAAAAAAAGATAGACGTTAATAGATGTAGAATACGACGAGATAGAGAAGAGGAGATTCAAAATGATAGAAGGAAATTCAGATTGACAGAGATATAAAAATATTGAAGTGGATAAATAAAGGATAGGATGGGATAGAGAAGAGAAGGTTGAAAAAGATATTAGGACATTTGGAATAACCGAGAGATAGAAAAATATTGACGTGGATAGATAATGATTTAAACTGAAAATACGCATACTAGTGTAAAGTGGTTCTAAGCAAATTTGTAGATATAATTTAGGCAACAAATTTTGTTAAATAAAAAGTATATAGATATTTTTTTGTTGAATAACTTTTGCCTTCTCATTTTTTTTTCGTCTCTTGTGTTGTTCATCTAAAAATTTCATTTTTTAATTTTGATTCTTATTTTTTTACCATTCAAAAAAAGGCTACTCGCCATTTTCCAAAAAATATAATTTTTTTATTTTTAATGTTATTTTGTACAATTCAAACAAAAACTAAGCGTCCTATCGAAAAATTATTAATGAAAAATTTGTAGCTGTTTTTTGGATGAGCAACTTCTGTCTATTCATTTTTTTTCATAGCTTGTGTCGTTTGTCCAAAAATTTAATTTTTTTATTTTGAATGTTGGTTTTCACGAATAAAACAAAAACTACGCATCCTATCAAAAAGTGATAAATAACAAATTTGAAGGTCTTTTTTGGGTGCACGATTTTTGTCTCTTCATCTTTTTTTTTGTATCTTGCATAGTTTGACCGCAAAATGGAATTTTTCATTTTTCATTGTTTTTTGTGCGATCAAAATTTGAATTTTCGATTTTTCGAAAAAATTCAAAAAGTAGTTGTGATACTCTTGTAGGGCTCTCAAAAATAAACGTTTTTCTCTTCTTGACTTTTTTTTTCATATCGTGCGTTGTTCGGCTTAAAATGTTAATTTTCTTTTGTTTTTTTGGATTTTGAAAATGCTATAACTCTGATAATTTTCTTTTCATCGAAAAATGTCATTAGGATAAATTGTTTATCTTTTTAATTACTATTAATAACCGTACATAGAATTTTCTAATCTTGAAAAAAGTGGTCTTAACAATTTTCAAAATGTGCTAACTTTTTGAATTTTTATCCAAAATAGCTGAATAACGAACTCGTTTTTTCTTTTTAGGCCTTGAAAAAGTGTGCCAAAGCACAATCCAATCTGATAAATCTTTCGAAAGTTATCGTGCCTACACGATACTACAGACAGACAGACGGACAGACACCTTCGTAAAAATAGTTTTTTTTGAGTTTTAAGTTTTGAGTTTTTAATATGAGAACTGTTGATCTCACGTAATTCTGTCAAAGGGAATAAAGACTGCATTTTTCGAGCACAACCCAGGGCACAAGTTTTGTTTTTTCGAACAAAAATTTGGTTTTTGTTTTTTTTTTGTCGCGGATCTAGCAAAAAAAAAACGTTTATCAAAAATTGTGCCCGTAATTTTTGATTTTTCAAAAAACCGGTCACGGCATAAATCAGCCCAAGTCTAGCACAATGCACTCTTCCCATTCTTTGAAAACGAGATGGCGAGATTTTATTTTGGCGGTAAATAGGTAGAATATAATTTCTTTTTTTTTACTTGAACGCAAGTGAAATGAGAAGCGCCAGGTCTTGGACCAACGCCACTTTCTACACATTTTTATTAAAAATGAAACTGTTTTGCTACTATTGAAGTAAAGAATACTAATTCTACTATTTTCTCAAACTGTTTTATGATGCAACTATTCTTCCCATTTTTTGAAAACGAGATGACGAGATTTGATTTTGGCGGTAAATTGGTCAAATATAATTTCTAGATTAATATTCTTCTCAAATTGTTTTTTAATGGAACGCAAGTGAAATGAGAAGCGCAAGGTCTCGGACTAACGCCACTTTTCACACATTTTTTATTAAGGATGCAGCTGTTTTGCTACTATTAAACTAAATAATACTAATGCTACTATTTTCTCAAACTGTTTTATAATGCAACTATTCTTCCCATTAGTTTAAAGTGAGATGACGACATTTAATTTTCACGGTAAATTGGTCGAATATAATTTCTAGATTACTGTTCTTCTAAAATTGTTTTTCAATTGAACACAAGTGAAATGAGAAGCGCAAGGTCTCGAACTAACTCCACTTTTCACACATTTTTATTACCACTACTATTTTCTTAAATTCGCCTATAATGAAACTATTCTTCCTCTTTTTTAAAAACGAGATGACGACATTAAATTTTGGCGGTAAACTATCCGAATATGATTTCTTGTTTTTTACTTGAACGCAGGTGAAGTGAGAAGCGCCAGGTCTCGGACTAACGTCACTTTTCGCACATTTTTTATTAAGGATGCAACTGTTTTGCTACTATCAAACTAAATAATACTAATGCTACTATTTTCTCAAACTGTTTTATAATGCAACTATTCTTACCATTAGTTTAAAGTGAGATGACGACATTTAATTTTCACGGTAAATTGGTCGAATATAATTTCTAGATTATTGTTCTTCTCAAATTGTTTTTTAATGGAACACAAGTGAAATGAGAAGCGCAAGGTCTCGGACTAACTCCACTTTTCACACATTTTTATTAACGCTACTATTTTCTTAAATTCATTTATAATGAAACTATTCTTCCTCTTTTTTAAAAACGAGATGACGACATTAAATTTTGCCGGTAAACTATCCGAATATGATTTCTTGTTTTTTACTTGAACGCAGGTGAAGTGGGAAGCGCCAGGTCTCGGACTAACGTCACTTTTCGTACATTTTTTATTAAGGATGCAACTGTTTTGCTACTATCAAACTAAATAATACTAATGCTACTATTTTCTCAAACTGTCACGAAATTCGTCGCATTAATAAAATTCACAGAATTCAAGGATTTCATGAAATTCAAGAAATTCATGGAATTCATGGAATTCATGGAATTCAAGGAATTCAGGAAATTTACGAAATTCATGGAATTCAAGGAATTCGTAGAACTCGCCGAATTCACGGAATTCATAGAATTCATGGAATTTAAGGTATTTAAAACATCAGGAAATTCACGGCATTTTTGGAATTCACGGAATTCGTCGAATTGAAGGAAATCACGAAATTTATAAAATTCAAGGAATTCACTCAATTCAAGGAATTCTTGTAATTGAAGAGATTCACGAAATTCGTTGTAATAATGAAGTTCACAGAATTCAAGGATTTCATGAAATTCAAGAAACTCATGAAATTCATGAAATTCATGGGATTCAAGGAATTCATGGAATTCAAGGACTTCATGGAATTCAAGGAATTCATGGAATTTGATAAAATCAAGGAATTAATGAAGTTCATGGAATTCACGCAATTCACGAAATTCGTGGAATTGAAGGAAATCGGGAAATTTGTGGAATTCAAGGTATTCACGCAATTCAAGGAATTCTTGTAATTGAGGGGATTCACGAAATTTGTCGCATTAAGGAAATTCACAGAATTCAAAGATTTCATGGAATTCATGGAATTTAAGGTATTTAAAAAAATCAAAGAATTCACGGAATTTACGGAATTCGAGGAATTCGAGGAATTGAAGAAAATCAGGAAATTAGTGAAATTCAAGGTATTCACGAAATTCAAGGAATTCTTGTAATTGAACGGATTCGCAAAATTCGTCGCATTAATAAAATTCAAAGAATTCAAGGATTTCATGAAATTCAAGAAATTCATGGAATTCATAGTATTCATGGAATTCAAGAAACTCATGACATTCAAGGAATTCATGGAATCCACGTAATTTACGAGAATCACGGAATTCATGGAATTCAAGGAATTCGTGGAATTTACATA
This sequence comes from Andricus grossulariae, assembly GCA_011634705.1. NCBI lineage: Eukaryota > Metazoa > Arthropoda > Insecta > Hymenoptera > Cynipidae > Andricus > Andricus grossulariae. The sequence continues at coordinate 190,154,994 of JAABKJ010075445.1, read as the reverse complement.
ATTCACGGAATTCATGTAATTGAATGAATTCAAGAAATTCATGGAATTCATGGAATTCATGGAATTCAAGAAACTCATGACATTCAAGGAATTCATGGAATTCACGTAATTTACGAGAATCACGGAATTCATGGAATTCAAGGAATTCGTGGAATTTACATAATTCACGGAATTCATGTAATTGAATGAATTCAAGAAATTCATGGAATTCATGGAATTCATGGAATTCAAGAAACTCATGACATTCAAGGAATTCATGGAATTCACGTAATTTACGAGAATCACGGAATTCATGGAATTCAAGGAATTCGTGGAATTTACATAATTCACGGAATTCATGTGTTTAACTTTTACGAAACTAATTGAATTTTCGATTTAAAAAATAAATTTTCAGCCAAAAATAGAGAAGTTACATTTTTCGATGAAAAATTAATTTTTTAACAAAAAAAAATCAGTTTCAACGAAGTAGTTCAACTGGAATAGTTAAATTTGCAATTAAAAAAATTAATTTTCAACCAAAAAAACGAATTTTTAATAAAATAGTTCCATTTCGAACACAAGAGATGAATTTTCAAACAAAAAAATTAATTTTTAACAAACTGGTTCAACTTTCACCAGAGCACATAGTTAAATTTTCAATTGAAACAAAAAAAAAAAAAAAATAATTTTCAGCCAAAAATGGAATAGTTACATTTCCAACTTGAAAAATTAATTTTTTAACAAAAAAAAAGTTTTTGATTAAGCAGTTAAACCTCCGAACAACGAAATGAATTTTTAACAAAAATAAATTAATCTTCAACTGGAATAGTTCAATTTTCAATTTAAAAAATTAATTTTCAGCCAAAAAGATGAATTTTTAAGTAAAATGCTAAATTTTCGACAACAAAAAAATTATTTTTTAATAAATTGGTTCAACTTTCACCCAAATAATAGAATTTTCTGCCAAAAAAGATGAATTCAAGAACATTATATCAGGGTCTATCTATCTTTATTCTGACCAATTTTTCATTTTCCCTGCCATTTTCAACATAGAATCTTTTATAAATGAAATACAACAATTTCAAATTCAAATTAAGAAGTTTCAAATTTATTATCCTTGACAGTTAAAGTACTTCTTATTGAAATTCCCTGACTTTTGCAAGATTTTTTATCTTCAAAATCCGTGACTTTCCCACTCAAATAAAATTCCCTGACTTTTCCCTGATTTTTTCTCTAACCCACGGCCAAACTGTACAAATAGTATGGAATAACTCAGTCAAACTTATTTTTCCTTTAAGGAAATGAAAATTCCATGACCATGAGCAACATTCAAGGAATTTTCCAGGTTTTCAAGGATTTCCAGGACGCTAGAGACCTTGATTTTTTCTCTAACCCACGGCCACACTGTACAAAATAGTATGGAATAACTCAGTCAACCCTATTTTTTCTTTAAGGAAATGAAAATTCCATGACCATGAGCAACATTCAAGGAATTTTCCAGGTTTTCAAGGATTTCCAGGACGCTAGAGACCTTGATTTTTTCTCTAACCCACGGCCACACTGTACAAAATAGTATGGAATAACTCAGTCAACCCTATTTTTTCTTTAAGGAAATGAAAATTCCATGACCATGAGCAACATTCAAGGAATTTTCCAGGTTTTCAAGGATTTCCAGGACGCTTGGTCCATCCTTGTAGAGCCCCGCGTGCAAGGATAAGGCTGCATACTCTGAGAGGTCGCCCGGTATCCCAGAGTGGTGACCCCAGTGGTGATATATATATGTTTATAATATAATAAATATATTTATTTTTTTTAATCCTTATGTTTTTGAAAACTGATTTTATGTTACAGATAAATTTTGCATTAGGAATTTTAAACACTTATTCTAAATTTCTTTTAGAACACGTATACTTGTACATGCATTATTTGTCCATTTCTTGGAAAGTTTGAACAGATTTTGCATATTTAAAATAATGTTTATATATCTTCGAATAAATTATATAAATTTGAAGGCCCATTCTTGTTCAGAAAAAATTATTTTAATAATAATTTAATTATTTTGCCCTTATAACTAATGCATTTGCCAGCAAGAAGCGCAGCAGCGCCGCCAGCGGATTTGTTCACGGTTGGCATCAAACTTTAGCCAGAGCTCCTATGCAAAATTCGGGTCGGTCGGATAGGGCTCGTTATTACTAAGAGATTTATTTGTCAAAGCGGCAAGATGCACTTTTTTTAGCGAAGTTCTAGAAATCTAGTTCTAGAAGTTCTAAAAATTTAAAAATTTGAGCGTTTTGATCAAATTATTAATATTATTCATTAAATATAATAACTAAAGAAGCTTTTTTTCTTAAAACTGTTTTCTAAAAATGCGCGTCTTTTTGCTAATATAAAAGTTCAATTTCTTATCTTACCTTTACTTTCGGAACTTTGCTGAAGAACTCAGCAATATTTCCGTTTCCAGCGGGTTTTCTCTTCGGCTTATCCATGATTTATAATCATGCAACGGTACCGTAAAGAACAAAAAAAAGCTACACTTTTTGGTTCTAGGCACTTCACTTCGTAAGTTCACAAGGAAAACTGGTCATACCCTCTCATGAAAAGTTAGACCCAATCTGCGGAACTGTAGAATCTTTGACTAAGCCAGTGCAGATTCATAAAATGACTTGGTGGAACGGTAAATTCATTTCCTACTGATCTTCAATAGTCCGGGCGTTAGACAGAAAAACCTTGCACTTTGTGATGAAAGCATGACACTTTGTATAGGTATTTTAGGGCTATATGTAGTTGATTTAGGGTTGAAGCCACTTTGGGCCATCATTCAAGGGTCTTATATTAGAACTTTTTATAAACAAGTTCAAAAATATTAACTTCATGCTAAAAAAATATGAAGTGATTATGAACCTGAATTTGTTGTACATAATCGAAACGTCGGCAAGTTTCGTAGTTTTGCACACGATTGAAACCCGAAAAAGCTTTAAATTCAAATTTATCATCATGATTTTCAACCAAGAAAATCAATTCTCTACCAGAAAAAGATGAATTTTTAAGCAACTGTGATAGTTTCACGCTCATAGGCTACTTTCTTACTCAAAGTGCAAAATTTCAGGACAAATTCATAATACTTCCAAACCATTCCAGTTAAATTCAAAAGAATTCGAACTAATGGAAAATATAATAATTTAATAAATCGTAAAAATTCCATTGATTTTAGTAAAAAAAAAAAGCAAAAATCTCTGGAAATAGTTTAAATCTATTAAAAATGGCTTGGACTCTTGTGAAATACCCTACAAAATTTCAAAGTTTTTTGAATCAATTATTAAAACTTAAAATATTTCAAATAATTTGACGAGTTTATCAATTGATTATCAGGATGAATGAAATAAAAACTTTTTAAAAGTCAAAAAATTACATTAAATTCAGTAAATTTAGAGGAATTTAAGTGAATTTAAAAAAAATTGAAAATCATTCCAAAGAATTTCAAAGAATTCAGGATAGATTAATAAGAGTTCTAGCTAAATTCCAAAAACTAATTTCAAATCTCTTCAAAGCTTTGAAACCCGACGAAATAACTCACTTCTCTTGAATAAATTCTTTAAAGTCGTCTTTGAAAATAATCTAAAATATCAAAAGAATTCAAGACAATTCAGAAATACTTATAGACCTGAAATGAATAGTGATGCACTTTTCATGTATAAAAGTGACTTGAAAGTAATTTGAGAAAAAAGATACTGATATTAACGGCGTAGCAGCTCACATTATTTTTTTAATTTACTTCTTGCAGAAATTCCCTGATATTTACTATTTTTTCTCCAAATGCCTGAATCTTGGAAGCTTCGATTAAATTGCAACTTTTTTAAAGTTCCATATTGGGCTGCAAATAGGGTACCATAGGTTCCCAGCCAAATAATTTAATTTCCCAATTAAATTATTATTCTGCAACAAAAAAATGAATGTTTATTAAAGTAGTTTCAATCTTCAACTAACGAATTGAATTTTTAACCTAAGAAGATGAAGTTTCTACAAAAGTTTTACCCCGTGTGAAGTCGCATAGAAAAATTGTTGCCCCCCCCCCCCCGCATCCAAGACTTTGCGCAATTTATGCACGGCCCCAAATATGCACCCTCTGACAAATTTTCTGGATCCGCTCTTGGTTAAAAGCTATCAGGAATTTTGTATAAAAAGAAATCATTTTTCCGCTAGACACCCTGCACGAGCATTGTCGGTGTGATCGCCCTCGCGACTCACTTTTTTCCAAATGATTCTGAAACAAAAATGACGTCTTATTCACGAAGCAAATTCCAATTAGCAGATTCTTATGAGCCCCATGCATTTGCGTACATGGATGACATTATTGTAGTCAGTGAAACCTTTGAAGAACACATTTATTGGTTGGAGAAAGTCTTAGATGGGATAATCAATGCTGGACTTACTGTCAATCCAGATAGAAGCGAATTTGGTTGTAGTCATGTGCGATATCTCGGATATTTGGTAGATAAAACGGGAATGCACCCTGACTCGGAGAAAATCGAGCCAATAACATCCTATCCGGCTCCTACTACTGTGCGCAAACATAGACAATTTCTGGGTATGGTATCGTGGTAAAGGCGATTCATAAAGGATTTCGCTCAGAAGGCAGAACCACTCCATGGATTATTAAAGAAAAATCAAAGGTTCGAGTGGGGGGAAGACCAAGAAAAGGCCTTCCAAGAATTTAAATCCGCATTAATATCCGCTCCCACGTTATCTAGACCAGATTTTAGTTTGCCGTTTTGTTTACGATAGGAATACTGTGATTGTTTTATATTTAGATAATTTAGAATCAGCAAAAACAAAAAATAAATTTTTAAATAAAGAAGCTTAACTGTCCAACAAGTAGTTGCATTTTTAATAACAAAATCTGCCCGCTGTGACGAGAAAGGTAATCTAGAAAATGATTATTATGACAAGAATAGAAAAATAAAAATACTAGTTGAAGGAAGCAAGGATAATAATAAAGCGAGAGAAGAGTTTATTAATTTTTTTCCCATGTCGTGTATTTTTCCAAAAATGTAATTTGTTATTTTCCATGATATTTTTTGCGATTGAAATTAAAAATACGCTTGCTATCTAAAAATGAGCCACTGCAAATTTGTAGGTCTATTTTACGAGAAGCACTCATATCTGTTCTTTTTTTCCTAGTTAACAAATTTGATCTTTCCCTTTGGTCCTTTCAGGGGCCGGAGAGAAACCAGAATTTTTGCCAGAATTTTTGCCCGGCTAATAGAAGACAGGCATCTTATCAACATCATGTGGGCAAAATAATTTTGGAGGCCAGAAGAATTTTTTTTCCTAAAAATATAATTTTTGAAGTTTTCTCGTGAGCAATGACAGATCTGAAAGATATTTAGGAATTTAATAAGTTTTGAACAGTTCAAAAATATTTAAAAACTTCGAAAGATTTCCGAAAATGTATAAAATATTTTTCTCAAACTTATGTCACGTCCTGTGACGTATTATAACTATATCATCTATACTTATATTATTAATAATGCTATGTTTATACTTATAATTTATATTGATAATTATGATAGAAAAGGATTATGTTCTTATAAAAATGCACAAACTCGTGCATATTCACTTTTATCCAACATGATATTTCGTTTTGAAATTGGTCACTGAAGGTTTTGTTCATTTTTGCGAATGAAAAACTTGCAGGGAGAAAAATGAAGTATTCAGGGTTTACCTTGTTTAACCAAACCTCAAAATAGCAATATTTCGGGCTATTTTAAAAATTGACATTTCGGTAGAAAAAGGCTCGGGACAAACACAAATTTTTAAGGGAGATAATACGAAGACCTGTATAACATAAATACTGTAAATCCTGGATTCTTCATCTTTCGACCCACGAGTTCCTCATCCGCGAAAACTAAAAAAAAAAAGTGTCGAATTTCAAAACGAAAATTTGCATATTTGAGTATCGGAAGTTGAAAAAGGGCTAAAAAATGAAAAGTCTAACCAAAAATGAACAAGGTAAGTTTTATTTTTTGTTTCAAAACCAAAGACTTAAAGACTTAAAGACTTAAAGACTGATGAATCATTCTGATTTTAATCAATTCAATTTTACTATATAGAGTTTTAAATTTTCTCTATTCTATAAATTACTTAGATTTTCATTTTTTTGCTATAAAATCTAAAATGAGATGGAGAAAAGTGACTAAAGTGACATTTTTCTTATCAAAAAGTGACTATAATGACTTTTTTCTTAAAAAAGTTATTAAAAACTGAATTATACAGAAGTAAAAAACCTTTATTCTTGGACTTATTAAATTATGAATTGAATAGGAATTTTTGTTCTGTGAATTAATGAATCCTTTGTTATAAATTTAAAGTGCAAAATAGTATAATTATAAAAAGTAAACTAAATATTTTAGAAAACAAATCATCATTTGAATAATTTCGAGTACTAATATTATAGTTTTTCTTATTTTATGAAAATGGAAATAGACTAAATAGCTGTGAAATCTAAAAATCCAGTTTATAGATTATAGTGGAATGAATATGGAAGCTAACTATTGCAAGGGTTAACACAATATTGTTGTGTATATTATTGTAAAAGTTTTTTAAAAGTATCAAGAAGAGCCTAAAAGTCGACATGTGGATGGTGAAACATTTTTTCTCATCGAGTGACTTAAATCACTTATAATCACTCACTTTAACCTCTGCCGACATAATTTTATGCCGGGTTTCAGGAGAAAAAATCATCTCATCGACGGTCCCGAGCCACTCTGACGCATCTCCAGCGAATGCGCCAAAACCGTCGTATCCCGCTCTCATGTTGGAAAAGTATCGCAACTCACAGCATCACTTCCATAGTGTCGCATCTCCCGATGGTGTTCTAAAAGTGTCGTAACTCTTTTTATTTGTTTTTGAAAACGGAGCAATCCAAATTTCAAAATGGATTTAAAAATAATAAAGTTTTTATAAGAAATTAATATTGAAACTTGAACATTATGTATACGAATTTTTTGATGAAATATTCATAAATATATTTATTTAAATTTAAAAAAAGATCGTTTCTTTTCTTTATTTATTGACTAACTTCTCGTTAGTAATTCTAATTTGCATATAACTCTTTTATATGAATGTAATTATATACGGTCTTATTAACTTGAAAATAGTATTTTACTGATTTTTAGTATTTCAAATAGTTTTTTCCAGGCGAAAAAAATCCGTTCAGGGAAATATTTTAATTTCATCAAAAATGGCTCCCCAGAAACATTCAAAACAATCTCCTATTCATAACTTTGGGGTACCTGAAAAGAGCATTTAACTTTTTTAAAGGTCTGTGAGGTCTGAATTTATCAATAACTGTAGAGTTAAAGAATACTGTTTTTTTGTTAAATATTGGATGCTAAATCATACTGAAACACATTAAAATGCCAGAAATGTCAGTTGTGAGAAATGACCATTGCGTGTATTTCACAGTGAATAGAAGTTCAATCCGTGATCGATGATAATAAATATTTAATGATATATGTATAAGCTTGCCAATCGTGTCACGATGCTGGCCTTTCTCGTAGTTTGGCAAACGTACATTGTGTACGGTCGTTCGACTATTTTCTGCGACCAGAGTCATAAACAATAACGGCATGCATCGTTTATGTCGTGATGATATGTGTAGGATTCATCGTATACTTCAATCAAGAAAATTAATTTTCATTTCCGTTGTTCCAAATATTATTTTACGAGATCATTCGTTATACTTACCAATGTGATGTTACCAAATATCCCGAAATAACGGACACATTGTTGGCAACAACCTGATTGGCTTTTGACTGACTTGAAATTTATCCATTTATTACATACATTTGCAATTTCAAAATGAAATCCGCTGTTAACATTCGATTTGTTTACGACTTCTGCTAATTTCAGGGATCATAGCGCAAAAGGAGCTAAACAGAGGGGAAATAGTGTAATTTTTCACGAAAAACGTGAAAATAGGGGAAATATTAAACATTTATTTTTACATGTCCAAAAGAACAAACAATCTTTTTATAAGAAATGTTATATTTTTAAATAATTTTCAATGATTTTTCAATAATTTCTGCAATTGAAGAATTTATTTTTAAAAATTGGATATACTTAGGTCGTTAGAAATCCATTCACAGTGATATAAAAAAGTCAGGAAAAAAATATAATTAGTTAAATACATAATTTTAAAATAAATAACAATTATAAATATATATAATAAATTTAAATTTAAATAAAAATTATAATATATATATATATATGAGAAACGAACTATATTCGTGATCGAATTCTCGGCTCCTTCCGAATACAGCATCACTGCCAAGGAGAAAGAAAAGGAAGAAAGGTATCAAGATCTTAAAAGGGAGCTGCAAGGACTGTACCCAAAATATTCGGTACAATTAATTATCCTTGTGATAGGTGCTCCCGGGGCTGCGAGATTGTCACTGGTTCGTCACCTCAAAGCCGTACCCTCGTGCCAAAAATATGCCAAGGCACTTGCAAGATGGATGCAGAAAGCTGTCATCCTCGGGTCGCATCATGTCCTTAAGTCACAGGAGGGTTTCGCCGGCCTGTCGTTGTGATTTCATCGTGTGCTGTGACCCCCCAGCGGTGGTTGTTAACCTAATTTATATTAATTTATTATTTATATACTGGGTGTTTTTTTTAACTGGAAACATCGAAATATCTAAAAAAAATACGCATTTTATGAAAAAATGTCCGTAATAAAACTTTTTATTTTCGAGGGGTAAAGTCGACTTTGAACAAATTCACCACCATCCCCTAGGAGGCAGAGGGGAGAGGTAACTTTGTAATTTCAAATGAGAACCCCAGTTTTTTATCACAGATTATGATTCTCCTTCATGAAATTAGTAAGTTTTATTCAAAAAATTTTTTTCGATTCGCGAAAAAAATCCCCGCACTGCCTCTGGGGGGAGAGGGCTAAATTTTGTTCAATGTCGCTTTTCCCTCTGAAAAATAAAAAATGTTTCTATTACGGATAATTTTTTCATAGGATGCGTATTTCTTGAGATATTTCGATGTCTCAATTTAAAAAAAACACCCAGTATATATGGTACCTTCTTTAGGTCTCGATCACTCGAGAAGGATTAGAGCTGATTCGGTCAATGAGAACTGGCTTTTTTAGCGTTTACTTGATGCTAAAAAAAAAAATTAAAAAATTCCCCTTTCCCTTCTGAGGTAGGGAATGCAAATTTCATCGCACATTTTTAGTCAGTTGTTAGACAAAAAATTGAATTATTGGCCATGATCTGTAGTCAACCTAAACCGGTTTGAAAATTAACATTAATTATGTTTGTTTCATCCACATGATTTTAATATTTAGAACGTTACACTACTGTAACTTAAAAATTTATTTGCTTTAATAAGAAAAATTGATTGATCTTTTGATGGACTTACTGATTTTGCGGAAATAACAATTTCGATATGAAAGAAAAATCAGCTCCAGAAATAGTGAATGTTTTCTTAGTATATATATATATTATACATAATATATATATATATATTATATATATATTATATATATACACAATGTACTATGAAATTGCTGACGCTAACAGGGCAATTGTATTTTCTGTAACTCATTTCCGACCCTATTTGTACGGAAGAAAATTTACCTTAGTAACCGATCATAAACCGTTAGTGTGGTTCCAAAATTGCAAAGACCCTTGTTCTCGTGTAACAAGGTGGAAATTAAAATTAGCAGAGTAGGATTTCGATGTAATCTATAAAGCTGGCAAAATGAATGTGAATGCCGACGCCCTATCCAGAAATCCGACAGACAACATTGAAAAAAATAATGGTACTGAAGTATTAATTGCAAATCATATATGTTTAAGAAATCCTGAAGAAATTTTACATCAATAAATAAGAAATACTAAAGAATTATTTAATCAAGAAATAAGATATCCTGAAGAAAATTTAAATCAAGAAATAAGAAATACTACAGAATTATTTAATCAAGAAATAAGAGATCCTGAAGAAAACTTAAATCAAGAAATAAGAAATTATAAAGAATTATTTAATATAGAAATATGATATCCTGAAGAAAATTTAAATCAAGAAATAAGAAATACTACAGAATTATTTAATCAAGAAATAAAAAATCCTGAAGAAAATTTGAATCAAGAAATAAGAAATGATATAGAATTATTGTATCACGAATTACTAAATGAAGAAATAAGAACTCAAGAAGAAATATTAAAACAAGAAATAAGAAATACTAAAGAATTATTAAATCATGAAATACGAAATCCTGAAAAATTATTGAATCAAATTATACGAAATCCTGAAGAATTATTAAATGAAGAAATACGAAATCAAGAAGAAGTATTAAATCAAGAAAATACTTGAAATACTAATGAAATACTAATAAATGAAATGAAATACAAGAAATGTGAAATCAAGAAGAAATATTAAATCAAGAAATGAAAAAACCAGAAGAATGAACAAATCAAGATATACGAAATCGAGAAGATATATTAAATAAAGAAGAATTAAAGAGAGAAATTACTGAAACTAAAATAAATATTACTAAGAAAAATAAGAAAAAAATCAAGACAATCATCAATTAAAAAGAAATTATGATCCTCCCTAAGAGCATCTATTAAACGATTTTAAAGAAAGCATTCAAAATCCAGATGTAATTATATTAAAAGAAATGAGTTCAATAATTACAAATCTTTTAAATAAATTAAATACCAATGAGGAAATAAATGAAATTATTAATTCAAATAAACAAGAAGAATCAAAATGGAATACTATGTTAACAAGAAGTAAATTAAGAAAAAGGAATCCAGAAGTACATGAAAATTATGAAGAAGAAAATAAAAACATTGCTGAAAATTCTCAGGAAAAAGAATCAAAAGAAGAATTTAAAAGAGAGCTTGTATATTGTCATTTAATGTAACAAGGTACTACTTTCGGAGTAAGTTGCCGAAAATTGTACAGTTACACCAAAGGTTACACTGAGTTGGCGTGAATATTACATGCATGAATTCAGGGGTGAATTGATTATAAGTCATTATATTGTTTACAGTTTTATTTCACAGTCTGAATTTAATTAAATTATCCACCCCCAACCACCTACACCCACCCACCCAACCTTTTGGTAATTCACCCTCTCATTTGGGTAGGGGCCCCTACTTTTGGTATACGGTGTTTTCGCCCCTGAATGCATCAGTAGTTTTCCCTTTTCTCGGTTGGAGTGCGCAAATGAAAACTCGAAAAAAATAACTTCCTTACCTGCTCCCTGCTTCGCTAAATAGTAGAACACATTAGTGCAACGATGCTGTCGACGAACATTTCTTTCTTTCAATTTTTGCATGAAAAATATATTTTTTTCGAAAAAATCGACCTTTACTGAGGGTATCTATACTCTTTAGAATATGTATACAAAAAATCAAACAAAATGGCTTCACCGTTTGGCCTAAATCCTATTTTTGTGATATACACTCGATTTCCAGGGCCCTTAAGGAACTCCTAGAAAAAGGATTTCTTCTTCGTAAATGGGCGTCAAATTACCCTAATCTACTATCCGTTGACTTTACGAAGGCTCCCCCCTCCCCCCCTCGAAAAGAGCTGTACATTTTTAAATTTTACTCGTAAAACAAAAATCGCATGAAAACATAGCTTATGCCATGATAAAGCTTACCTTATTGCGCTTAAGACAAGTCACCACTTGTTTATGTACAATAATTTATTTATAAAATATCCTTCGCGAAAAGATGAATACCGTGGTTTTTTCGCGTCACTCTGTCGTCGCTTGACTTTCGATTACATCTGCAAACTGAACAATGTAAAAAATTTGAAAAATATAATATAGATTCTTTCGTATTTTTATCATACATACGTAAAATCGAAATTTCAATATATTAATAACAATTAATTTGAAATGCATTTGAAGATGACTGTGCTATCTCTCGCAATATACGTAATAGAGAGTTATATTTCGGCATAAATTTCTTGAAAAATTTCAACAAATGCAATCAAATAATTCATTTATTTATTTTAACATTCAACGGGCAACGCCCTTTATTACATATGAAAAAGTAACTAAATATAAAAGTTATAGTAGTAAACAAAAGAGCGCAAGAGCCGGTCAACGTCTGGAAAAAATAGACTGTTTTAGTCTCTGAGTAACGCTGTGAGTCTGTTCTTAAACCTAGATGAACATGAGTCGAAGAAATCTAAGTCCAAAAGGCTTCGGAGGCTTCAGAGTCGTTAGCTTCGGAGTTGTTATTTGCAATTTTTAAGTGATATAAAACACACCATTCCTTAAAAAAATAATTTCAACTTTGGTAAAGCGTTTTGCTCCATCAGCCCTCAGAATTTTATGGGGACATTTGAAAAAAAAAATTATTTTGCGTTTGTTCCTCTTTTTTTTGGGAGACTTCGGAGTTGTTATTCAGGTTAACCGATAGTTTTTCCCGCGTTCTCAGACGACTTACGAGGATTTAATCAATTTTGAGACTCTAGAAACTTCATGTCTTTTTAAAATTTGATAAAAAATACTTTTTTTTCATAATTGTAATCGATTATAATACGAATTATCACCTCAAATTCGATAAAATTATATAGGCTTCGGAGTGGTTAAAAGGCTTCAGAGTCGCTAGCTTCGGAGTTGTTATTTGCCATTTTTAAGTGATATAAAACACACAATTTAAAAAAAATATAATAATTCCAACTTTGGGAAAGTGTTTTTAATTATAAAAAAAAAGTATCCCCAACTGTAATTTTGTTGTACTTTTTTTGTATGGACTAATAAAATAGACCACCATATGTGCTGTAATCCCCTTCGTAGGTCAAAAATGTTATAGGAACATCGAATAAACATCGAGTGACATACAAATTGAAATCTATTTGAAAATCGACCATATACGAGGGCTGTTTGATAAGTCAGTGCCTTTTTGAACGTTTTTGCGCGGTAACTTTAAATGCATTACTGATCCCGTCAACGCCATCTATGAATAGACTACTGTTAAATTTTGAGCAAGCTGGGTAATTTATTTTTTGTTTGATAGCCATTGAAAGGAGAGAACCTCGTGAATGTTAACGAAAATGGACAAAAGTGAATTTCGTGTGCTGATTAAGCATTATTTTTTGCGTAAAAACCTATCACTGAAACTAAGGAAAGGCTTGATAAATACTATAGGAACTCTGCACCACTTGAATGTTTAAGAAGTGGTTGAATGAGTTCCGTTGTGGTCGTACCAGCACAAGTAACGCCGAACGTTCAGGTCGCCCAAAAGAGGTCATCACGCAAGAAATCATCGATAAAATCCATGGAATGATATTGGACGATAGGAGAATGATTTCTCACATTCGACCATAAGCGCAACCGTGTGCCCACTTCAAAGGAGTGTTTAGCGATGTTCAGCAGCAATCCGAACGAGTTTTTGCGTCGTTTCCTAACCGTGGACGAAACATGGATCTACCACAACACACCAGAGACCAAGAAACAATAAAAAAAGTGGGTTTCTCCGGGTGAACGTGCACCAAAGAAGGCCAAGGTGGTTTATTCTCGTCTTTATTTAAAGAAAGGAAAAACCTGTGACGTAACATGTGCACGATCCCTTACTTAATTTTTGAATACAAAGAATTCAAGGAATTCAAAAGAATTCGAAGAATTCAAAAGAACTCGAAGAATTCAAGGATTCAGAAGAATTCTAGAAATTCAAAAGAATTAAAATGATTCAAAAGAATTCTAGGAATTCAAAAGAATTGAAATGATACAATAGAATTCGGAGAATTCAAGGAATTCAAAAGAATTCAAGAAATTCAAAATAATTAAAGAAATTCAAAAGAATTCTACGAATTCAAAAGAATTGAAGGAATTCAAAAGAATTCTCGGAATTTAAAAGAAACCCCTTATTAAATTGTTAATGCAAAGAATTCAAAGCATTCAAGAGAATTCAAACGAATTCAAAAGAATTAAAATGATTCAGAAGAATTTGAAGAATTCAAAAGAATTCAAGAAATTCAAAAGAATTCAATAAATTCAAAAGAATTCAAGAAATTCGAAAGAATTCAAGGAATTCGAAAGAATTTAAGAAATTCAAAAGAATTCAAGAAATTTAAAAGAATTAAAATAATTCAAAAGAGTTCGATGAATTGAAGAAATTCAAATGAATTCAAGAAATTCAAAAGGATTCAAGAAATTCCAAATAACTCTAGGAATTCAAAGAATTTATAAGAATTCTGAAGTTTAAATAAATTCTGAATTATTTTTGTTGTTGTAATTTTGAGTAAGGTAAGTGTCCCAGTAATCGTGAAGGTCCCAAACATGGTGTAGGTTCCAATAATTGTATATAATATATAAAATATAGTTATTAAATTTTTTCATGCAAAGAATTCAAAGCATTAAAAAAATTAAAATGATTCAAAAGAATTCGAAGAATTTGAAAGAATTCAAGAAATTCAAAAGAATTTTAAAAATTCAGAAAAATTCAAATAATTCAAAAGATCTCGAAGAATTCAAGAAATTCAAAAGCATTCAAGAAATTCAAAATAATTCAAAGAATTTATAGAAAATTCTGAAGAATTCTTATTGTTCTTATTGTAATTTTAAGTAAGGTAAGTATCCCAGTAATCGTGAAGGTCCCAATAATGGTATAGGTTTCAATAATTGTCTAACTTGGTTAATGTATTGTTAAAAAACCTGATGAAAGTAAAATTTAGAAGAAAGACATGACATTTATTTTCAGCATTTTATAGTATGAAATGGAATTTCCATTAATTCAAAGTGGACAGAAAACAAAATTGGCGTCACCATTACTGGAACTAAGATCACGATTACTGGGATGTTTATCCAATTAGGGGTCGTGCACATAAGCACATCACTACTTTCCAACCGAGCAATTTACGCCTACCCCGAAAGGGAAACGGCTTAATGATATAATAATAATAATACTGACATGCATTGGTATTGAAACAAACGCATTCTAGCGTAAAGTGGTTCGAGGACAATTTTTATAACAAAAGTTTATAACAAATTTGTAGATCATTTTTGGTTGAACAAATTTTGTCTATTAATTTTTTTTTTGTCTCTTGTGTGGGGTTTCCAAAAATTTCATTTTTTTATATTTAATGCTATTCTTTACGATTAAAACAAAAAATACGCTTCTTTAACAACATTATTTATGACAAAATTTTATAGCTCTTTTTGTGTGAGCTTCATTTTTGTGTGAGTTTCATTAATTGTTAATTTTATTTTATAAAATTAAAGCAAAAACTACGAATCCTATCAAAAAGTGATCAATAATAAATTTGTAGATCTTTCTCATATGCACAATTAATTTATTCTTCATCTTTTTTCATATCTAGCATAGTTTGACCGCAAAATGAAATTTTTTATTTTTCATTATTTTGTGTGATCAAAATTTGAATTTTCGATTTTTCAAAAAATTCAAACAGTTGTTATGACAATATTATAGGGTGTTCAAAAAGCAACGTTTTTCTCCTCTTGACTTTTTTTCATATTGTCTCAAAACTTGGACATTTGACAAAAAAAAGGGGGGGGGGCAAATTTTACACAAATCTAATATCTTCTCTTATAAGAATGTAAAAAATCCTCTTATAAAGAAGGTAAATAAGTTTGTCATAAAATTTAAGAACGATATTGGTAGGTTATGGTAGGTTTCAGCAAAACACATACATTTTTAACCAAATAGTTAAAATTTCGATTGAAGAAGATAAATGTTTATTAAAGCATGAATGAGTTAAATTTTCACTTAAAACATTTTTAAAAACATAGTTTAATTGAATTTGGAACCAAAAAAGATTTTTCAGTCGTTATTCATGATTAGCGAAAACATTGAAAGTATTTTTAAAGAAAAATCCTGGAATCAAAGTCAAATTTACAGGATTTAAAAGAACTTACTTAAATACCCTGTAAATTTTAGATTTTTCCGTTTTTCTTTCTATGTGGCTTTCATCTTGAAAAATATGGGAAAACTCTAAAGCGTAAAGTTGTAAAGTGAAATTTGTCATATTACAGGATCAATGTGTAGAAGAAAGTCGTGTCTCCCAGAATTTGGGAAACAAACAAAATTTAAAATACTAAAGTTTGATTTGTTATAACGGTGTAACCTGAAAATCGGAAAGAAAATAGAAAATGTTGGAGTCTACTTTGCTAGATAAGTAGATTATACATTACAAATGAAGTTACAGTTGAGTGAAGGTACAAAAACACGGTCAACAGCGTCAATTTCACGACATTGAACTTTGAAGCGTTAAATTTGGTTGAAAAATCAGTAGAAATAAGATGAAGAAAGTCAGGCGAATTCCTTGACTTTTTCTGTAAATAATTGTAGTAGTTTTTAATAATTGTAGCTTGTAGAGTTAATTATAGGGGAAGACCTTATCTCAGCTCCAAATTGTGATAGAAAGCTCAGTTAAAGCTTGAAATAAGTAAAAAATTCAAATAATACAATGAAATAAGGAATAACGTTTCAAAATTATTAAATCATTGGCTATTAGCAATTATTTTTTTTACGATTTTTTTATGTCGCTTGGGGGCGGCGCACAGTGGGACGAAAATGGGTTGTCGGGTTCAAAAATCCGTCTACAACGAATTTCGCAACGAAATGAGACGAACCAAAGTGCAAAATACTCGGAAAGGGTTCTACTTTAGCGCATCGCTACCACAAAGTTGCAAAATTGCTTTTCTAACTACCAAATTTCACATCAAAATTGCAAAAAAATTCTCCATCAAAACGTGTTGTGCAACGAAGTCAATAACTGAAAAATCGATTAATTTAATCATCAATTATGTACTTGAATAGTCTGATTCATGTAATACTTCTAACCTATAACCCCATAGTTCGATTAACATAACATCAAAAGCTAAAAAGTGTGTATTAATGAAAAATTGCATACCCATATATTTTTTGAGTAAATTTGAGTAAAATCTAGAAGTATGAGTTCATCAGGCTACTCATTACGTTTTTTCCGGCGGGGAAAAAATTGCAAAATAATGGATTTAATATACAGTAGAATAAAAAATGATTATATCTTTTAAAGAAAAATCCTGTTTGTGAAAGTTATTGAACGAAAGTGAAAAAGATCATTTAATGTAAACAGAGAATTATTTTGCGTAACTTATTTTTATCTCGAGAAAATCATAGGAATTTTGATGAATGTTGTTTATTTGTACTCAGGAACAAAAAACGAAATGTTTCTAATTTTTCGTTTCTTATTCTACTTTCCGCCGAAAAAAACGTAATCAGTAGCCTGATAAAGTCAAAGTTATAGATTTTACTCAAATTTACTCAAAAAAATCTATGAGTATGAAATTTTGCATTAATACACACTTTTTAGCTTTTGAGGCTATGTTAATCGAACTATGGGGATATTGAGTGCGACCGCAAAAACAGCCTAGCGCCATCTGTTCTCCAAAAGTGGCAATTCCTGAGTGATGAATTCCACTTGTTTACATGCGATTGAAAATAAATAAATTTATACTGAAAACCTACAATAATATTATACAGCATCAAAAAACCACCCCTAGTACTTTCATCGAACCCTGTCTGAGCTTCCTCCAACTTGAACTGCTGAAACATTTGTTATTTTAAATAATCACCCCACAAAATTTTCCAACACATAATTAGATATTCCGATCCCTACAATAATATTCAAAAGCCGTTGAAAAAAAACACTCCTAGTACACTTAACGAACCCCGCCTCAGCTGCTTTCTACTAAAGCAGGCAACAAATTTCGAAGTAAAAATAGTCACTGTAGACACCTACCCAAGATTCTTTTTTATATCGCTATACCTATGATAATATTCAACAACCCCATAAAACCAACCCTAGTGCATTTAACAAACTCCTTCTGAGCTGCCTTCAACTGAAACGGGGAAAAAATTTGAATTGAAAAATAGTCATTCCAGGCACCTTGCGAAGACTTTAGTTTATATCCACTCTGCTAAGTACTACAACTATAAGAGCGTTTATCCTATTTTTATGTTCTTTGTTCAAATTCCTTCATCGGGGGTATGTTTGCAGTGAAAAATGCTCCCTAAAAACTATTTGATAATTTTTAATACATGCGTATACCAGTGAGAGACGACTGAATGACTAATTGTAATGACTTACCACCTAACTAGGAATGGATCAGTCCTCATGTGCGCACGTATGTATCATATATTTCCAAGATATATTTTTTATAAAACTTACATTTGAGAAAGAACACTGGTCGCCTAAGCTTGACGACACTATTTATTAAGTTTGTTAATCATTAAAATGTAATTTAACTAAAATAAATTCTATTGGCAAGGGTATCGTCAAAACATTTTCATCAGGGGTGTGTTCGCCTCATTTGTGCACATATGTATGGAAATGACTAGGTAATTCTTTTTAGCATGATTTTTATCTAGGCAAAGCACCGTGGTCGAATGAATTTGATGACGTCTTTTATTATATTCGCTAAGTAAAGAAACTTCATTACAAGGCAATAAAATCATATCTGCATGTACGCCATCAGATGGATTTTTGCGGGCGTATGATTGGACTTTAAAATGCACCCGGAAGAAGTAACTTGGTACTTTCTGTTAAACGCGTGCACTGAAATCATCAAGCATTTAATTATGACTCTGTCGTGTCGCATTTTTTCAATGAAATTTTATCGACATTTTTTGTAACGTTTACAACAATAAGAATTGGAAAGACTATTGAATTCAAAATAAATCAAAGCTTATTTTACTGAATTCGTGTAGGTGGTTGGGGGTGGATAATATCATTAAATGCAGACTGTGAAATAAAACTGTAAACAATATAATGTCTTATACATTGGAGCCTCAGTTCTAAATGATACCAACTTTTACTTGAGCCGCAACTTTACTGAACCCTCATTTTTTTCTGTGGTGCGACAAAATTTTTCAGGATCAGAAGTCTCTTAACAGGCACACGAGTGAACTCCATGATGACAAAAAGCAGTGTGGTGGAAAGAATGTAAATCTAAAACCTATTACTTGTCATGCTTGTGACGAAAAATTCACGTCGAATAAAAACATGTACAGACATTTGCGTAAACAACATCAACAGGAGCCTTCGCTGGAAAAGCAGGAAAACATGTATTGTCCGATGTGTGAGAACAAATACAATTTCTATGCTGCTCTCTGTGACCATATTGTAAAAGAACATGGTGTAATTTTAGAAACAGAGAAACTGGAGTTTTCATCAGAAGATGGTGAGTTTTTTCTATGATTAATTACTTTTAAGAATAGGAAATATTCTCTGTGGTCATAAGATTAGAAATAATTTAAAACATATAATCTAGCCGCCAGCACAAACACTTCTGTATGCACTGAGAGATCTTATAGGTGATTATTTATTGAAACTAGTTTTTTACAAAATAAATACAGTAGGTATGAAAAAACCCATCAAATATGTTTTGGAAAGTCTGAATCAAGACAACATTTTTTACTGTTATAACTTTTTGTGGACAATTAACCCTTTTCAAGTTATAGCCTTATAAACAATCGTATTAGTCTTAGCAGCTGGATTAATGATGACATATAATTTTATAAAAATAAAAAAATATAAGACTCAATTTTTTTGTGTTGCAGAATTCAAAAAATGGAAAATTCAGATGAAAGCTGAGGAGAAGGTTGCGTTTGTCAAGAGGAACAGCAACAATACGCGTGACTATCACATGTGTCATAGATCTGGTTGCAGCAAGCAGAGTACGGAAACCGATCAGATGAAATGACAAAAGTGTTTCAAGTTGGTAAAAACTTGTCCCGCCCGCTTGGTTTTAACACTTGATAAAATTAGTGTCAGCGTAATGTGGTGTAAAACTCACGTTGGACATACTCTATCAATCAAATTCATGCATCTTACTGATGAAGAGCGTTCTATGCTAGCAGGAAAAATTAGTGGAGGAGTTTCACTACATCGGATTTTGAGCGACGTTCGGGATTCTGTGACATTGACTTCCAATTTGAAAAGGATACATTCGGTTGAAAAAAGGACCTCTACAACATCATAAAGGAGTTTGATCTAAATCAGGATACTGCAAATAAAGATGATGTTATCAGCGTGGACTTGTGGGTGGAGCAGCAAGAATTACTGCATGATGATTGTCCGATACTTTTTTATAAAAAGATTTCGCTGGGAGCGGGTGCAATTTTTAAGATTAGCACCTGCACCCGGCGAAATCCTGCGGTTGTCCTTATGACAAACTTTTAACTATATATTGTTGACTCAACAATGTTGAGTACCACGTCCTCAGTGCACTCTATATTTGGTTTGGCACATTATACTTGGGAATAAAATTACTTTCTACATTTTCATCCTAATAAAAAGGTATTAGTTATTTATAAAATTTCGTTCAATTGGTTTTCATTCAATATCCATGTTTGTCTGTCATAGTGGAAGTGGTTCGTAAGCACGATAACTTTAAAAAAATGACTATATTAGACTGAGATTTGGCACACTTATTTAAGGCCTAAAAAGAAAATACAACTTCGTTAACCAGCCAGTATTTACCAACAGTTCTGGTTTTATCCATAGAAAATGCTTTTCAAAAAAGTTAAAATTTAATTTTCCAGTCAAACTGTGCGAGAAACAAAAAAATGTTGTAACTAAACATTATTCATCTCATAAAGGTCTACAAAGTTATTCAGAGCATTTTTTTTATAGGTGTATAGTACATGGTTTTTCTTTTAATTGTTCATCGAAACTGCTATTGAAAAATCGAAAAAAAAACATTTCAGTCAAGCAGTTTGAAACAAACAAAATTAAGTAGACTTTCTCGTTATTATAATAACCTCAAGTTCCTAATTTTGTTTAAATACCAGATTGATTCCCTGTGCTATAGAACTAGTGAAATTATCACTTAGAATCAAACTTTTTCTAGACTTTTGACCCCATATTCACATTATGTTTCATCAGTGATGTAATATACGAAAAATTATATTATTCACAAATTGGTGTTCTTTACAATGTTCCCAAATATTTTTAGATTCATAAAAATGTAGGAGATATAACTTTCACGGTCTATTACATATCATTTTTTTGAATTAGTTTGAAACTCCATTAAACATAGTTCCTGTAAAAAAGAATTGTTAAAATTGTTGCACCTTGGAATTTTTTGACCCTAAATTTAGAAAAAGTGTATTTCAATTCAATAAAGTCAAAATCTAAATTTCAGAATAAAATCATACGTAATATATTTCCTAATTTAGGTTCCGTTCTAAATTTAGGTCAGACACATTTCAAGATATGTAACTATTTTAAGTATGAATTATATCTTAGGAACTGACTATTATTACGGAAATTTGCTTAGAACTAACCGGTTAAGTATAGATTTAAGTTAATTGTGTGGTTATCGACTAGGTTGTAGTGATAAAATGATGGTAGATATGTCGGTTTTATGATACAATATAATATAATATAATATAATATAATATAATATAATATAATTTCTTTGGATTGAAGAAATACATGATTGGACGTATTCAGTACGACCATTTCTTTGAATCAAAGAAATTTTGTTTAATTCAAAAACTTTTCTTTTTTAGTGTAGTAATAGGAGATAGTTGCGGTTTTTTTCGAAAGTTTCAACTCTTTATCCACTTTTCAATCGGAGCGAAGTAACAATTAATTCAAGTTAACAGTAATAATTTATCAGACAATTTTTATCACATTATAAACAATTATTGTTATTATTATTATTCTTAATAACAATCTGCATCTATTGTAATACTCGACAGTTGCGTTTTTTTAGGCCGTGGCTACGTATACCGAAATTTTGGGTTCAAATAGCTGGATTTTTGCGGTACAAACCAGGGGAGCAGGAAAAGGAGCTATTTGTACCAAAATTTCGGTACGTATAGTCGGATTTTTTCGGTACGCGTAGACACTTCCTTTTTTTTTAAATGTTCAACTTTTTGCCCACTTTTCACTTAGTGAGCTGATAATAAAACAAAATTAACGATAATAGTTGTTCAAACAATTCACTATCGTTAATAACTATCTTCTCTTAGATAAGTGCTAGAAGAATGCGGTTTCTTCGAAAATACTTAACTTCGTCTTGCCTTTCTAGCTATAAATAAATCATAAATACAATAAGTACAATTCGAAATTTTACTTTTACGCTTTGCAAAAAGCTTCTGGCTGTAATTCAAAACAAAACTTTTACAAGTGAAACTAAAAACTTCAGAAAAAAAGCAACTACCTGACATTACCATAAGAGAAGATAGTTCCAAACAGTAAACAATTGTTTAAGTACACACGTTAATTAACTCGCATCAATTATGACCCCACCAAGTGACATGTGGGCAAAATGTTTACGAGTTCAGAAAAATTGTTGTTTTCCATTGCATACCAAAGAGCAGGCACTAAGAACATGAAAAATCGGACATTCGGGATATTTCCGAAAGTAACATTTTTCACCAAAAATAGATAAGAAAGTTCATTAGCTGGCATAAGTACAGCCGGAAATTAAAGGCGGAGTGCCGTTATTTAACTGTCGTATCTATATTTTACGATTTTCGAATAAATGCGATTTTCAGACATATACCAAGAATGTCAAAATTTTTTACTTGTTTGACTGCCTGATACAAAGGAAAAACAAGAGAAAAATGTTCGTACATGGTATTTGGAAAAATTCCATGAAAATAGTTTTTAATATACATATAAAGCAGTTATCGTCATATGGGCGTAGGAACTGGAAGGGCCCAACCAGGTGGAAAAGTTATATATACTTTATATGCAGTGGACAAAACACTGATATTTTAATTTTTAAGATTAGCACCTGCTCCCGGCGAAATCCTGCGGTTGTCCTTATGACAAACTTTTAACTATATATATCTACATCTACCTATATCTATCAAGAAGGCCAAAGTAATTTCAAGCGATTATTTAAAATAATTTCAAGAATTAATAAATTTTGATGAAATCAATAGTGCTCGCTTCGTTTCAGAGGAACATTGAATAATTTATTGAGTTTAATATTTCAATATTACTCCCTAATTCACCAGTCACTGTTTGAAATTAGTAACAAATTTAACTGATTCAAATTTCGAGAGTATTATACTATTGATAGCGCACTTTTACTGGATAGTGAAGAACTTGAGAGTTTCATTAAAAATTACTGCAAGCCGAATGCAGTTCAGATTAAAACTCTCAATAATGAGAAAAACGAGGAAGAAGGACTGGCTATAATTGAAGAAACTGACTGCGAAGAAGATTACGAAAATTAAGAATTGATACACCCGCAGAAGAAAGAATCGGCCCATAGAAAAAAAGCAACAGGAGATGTAATGGACAAAAAAATGTCCGAACTAAAGCGATTACTTAGGTTGCCAAATTTTGCAGGTGTTGTCAATTCCGACGGAAAAATCGCTTCTCCGTCTTCTGAAATTTTTGTCAGGTTATCTAAAGCGTTGACTATAGAACATAGAATGCAACCGAAATATGTACAGTGAAAACTCTCTTATTCCCCTGACCTTGAGACGTATCGATTGGAAAAGATTTTTTTATTCCCTAGCTGAAGGGGGCCCCACCCTTACCTTGCCGGACATCGCGGGTGATTTGAAATCAACAATAAATACTATGAATAATAATACAAAGAAATACACCCGACATTCCTAAAACTCCTGGCCCATGCAGTTTCTCAGCTCAAGGGCTGAGAGACGGTTGCGACTCTCGCGTCGGAAGGTTTGCTGTGTGCGAGTACTAAGTCGAATATATTGCACAATATTAAGGAAACGGTTCAGGCGGCCCTGACTGCCTGTTTACGTTTCGATTTCCCCAAGTTAGTAACAAGGCTATTGCAGTGAGTGTTTTTCATTTTTTTTTTGTCGTCAATATATCAAGTCATATATAAGAAAAAGTTTAATAGATCAAACGGATTCCCCTGATTACGAATATTTTGTTTTTTTCTTCAAAATCCTGGTCAGTTTTTGTTTAAACAATTTTTTTTACAATTTTCTTATATATAAACACACACAAAAATTTCGTTTAGCATCTCCGAGAAAAAATAAAACTTTTTGTATCTTGCACTTTTTTCGTAGGATAAACTGCTTGCTCAGGAAGATTTAAAACTTGTACATTTTTCCACCTTCCCTCGTAAAAAAAAAAAAAAAAAAAAAAAAAAAAGAACCCTGTCACACACCGCAGGCAATCGCAATCTCGAACCTTCCCACGTCTGCAAACCTCGAATCTCCGTTCGATACTGATCCGATGGTGTCTCTCTCCCCCTCTGTAGCACGCACCTATCTCACTGATTGAGGGAGACCCATGCATGCATCCCTTCTTTCTAAGCGCCAAACTCAACTCGCCATCCAAGCTGAACCGAGGTGCAAGGATCAAACTCAAGGATCAAACTCCACGACCCCACACACAATAAGTGCGAGCGTAAAGGAGGCGAACAATCTACATCAAGGAGTTTTGCGACAACCTTATAACATCTGAGGATCCATTATTGCCGAAGAGGTGAAAAAAGCACTTCGGGACACGAAGAACGTTTGCGCTGCAGAAACATATGGTATCCAAAACTTCTGGTTGAAGAAGTTTACTTCTACACACCAAAATTTGGTCCGCATATTCACCTCATATTTAAAATCAGAAACGCTTATTCAACAGTGGCTGGTGTTAGGACGCACTATATTCCTACCGGAAAAAGGCGACTTGTCTAACCCAGAGAATTACAGACCAATAACTTGTTTGAATACTCTGTATAAGATCTTTATAGCTGTCCTTAACGATACGATTGTTCGAAGAATTGAGCCTGTGCGGAGAGAAACGTATCAAAGCCTTTGATGCAACTTATCATACTTATCATCTGTCTGTTGAAAAGCTTGAAGGTTCATCCATACATAGTGAGATGCATAGAGAGATTGACGCCCCTTTGGAAAACTAAATTTACTATCTCATCTAAAAATTATCGTGTGTCAACGAACAGCGTCACCTTCCAGAAGGGCGTCTTTCAGAGCGATGCCATGAGCCCTCTGCTTTTTTGTATCACACTTCTGCCGCCATCCCTCGCACTACGAAATTCTTCTAAATACCTCTGCGGCGACACTAATCACCGCGAGCATTAGGTCACTCATGTATTTTAAATGGATGAACTGAAGATCTATGCTTCTGGTGCAAACAAACTTCAACTTGCTTTAAATATCGTCAAAAAGTACAGAAGATAGATTGGTATGGACTTTGGATTGGATAAATGTGCCAAAATTCATCTGAAGAAAGGAAAGATTGTTGGTGTTCCCAAGGACCCTGGGCTTGTGGATATGAGTGTTATTAGACACATTAACACTGGAGAGACCTATACATACCTGGGCGTGCATCCAAGCCGCGTTCAGGACGTAACATCAGTAAAGGAGTCTCTCCGAAGCAGATACAGGCATCTTCTTCGACAGATTTGGTACGTGACTAGTCTGCACTGGACTTACGACCTTACGTGAAATGCAAGTAGGCCGTTCTTGCACCCAACCGCTCAATTTATGTTTAAAAGAGTATAAACATTTTTCTCTAAAATACCAGAAAACATATCGAAATTTTAAAAAAAAAGGCAGCCCCAAGCGAAATCATTAAGCTTATCCTGATAGGAGTATTTTATTTGTTATAAATATTATTATATTTGATATATTTTTGAACTTTTACAACTTTCGTGTTCCAAGTTTCATCTCACGAAAATATTCAGAATTGAATAAGTGTAAATATTGACATAATCGTAAAACATTTTCATTTGAACCTGCTGAACTGAATAATTTCTAATCCGAAAAATTCCAAATGCAACCAAAGTTAATAAACAAAATTGAAAACAGAAATTCTCAAAAAGTTAAGTTAATGTTTGCATGACAAAACATAACCGGCACTGTGGTCTAGTGTCTAGTAGTTAGCACGCTCGCCCCTAAACTTTAGCGTTGGCAGAACGAGAGTTCGAGTCTCAGTGGATCCCGTATACTGGCTTTGTAAGAAGTAGGGTTTTGACGAAAGCTACAGTCATTTAAACAGTGACTGTCTGAAAATTGCATACCCAGGTATGACTCGCTCTGGCGCCAGGTCGAATTGAAGTTCGCTGTACTACACACGGATTTTACTGCGATTTTTCTAGTTTACTACAAAAATTTTGTAGGTGAATACCAGTGCAGATATTTTGAAAGAAGGGCGCAGACGCTGGGGTGTAGAATCAGTAGAGTATTTTCCTGGGGGTTACCGAATGACCGTGGATTCCGTGGAAATATGAGGCGTGTCGCATAAGATGTACCTGACTGAGTGAAAAGAATATAGCGAAAACAATAGAAGTTAACTTTTAGTGGTTGCGAAATCAACATAAACTACCTATATACAATCAAAAAGGTGAAACAGTGATGCGGAAAATGTGACAATGTGAATACAAAATTACGAAACATAAAAATTAAGAGTAGATAGTCATACAAGTCAGGAAATACTTGTTATGAAATATAAATATATTTATAATTGTTTTTCACACACAATATTTTCTTTTGTTTATGCATGCTTAAATAAATTTATATTTGCATTAAGTATTACAATTTTTTTATATTTTTTTCGTCCTCATAGAGGAAGCTTTGTAATGGTAACATATTTGAAAATGGTTAAATTCGTTAATTGAACGTTTCTCAATTTAAAAATGTCTAATACAATGATCTAAGCAATTGTCTGGATGTTTGTGTGTGTGTGTGTGTGTGTGTGTGTGTGTGTGTGCTGTCTCTTATACACAGGAAGTGCCAAGGTTTCACTGGTTAATAGCCTGAAAAGCATCCCTGCGTGTCAAGAAAATGCTAAGACACTTGCGGGCAAAATGCAGAAGGCGGTCGTCCTTGGGTCGCTCCGTGTCCTCAGGGTACACGAGACTTTTGCCGAATCATCGTATTGAATTAGTCGCAGACTGGCCACACATCTCACGGTTGTCAGACGTGGTTACAGCTGAAATTTTACCGCGATTTCGATGGGAGCGGGTGCAATTTTTAAGATTAGCACCTGCTCCCGGCGAAATCCTGCAGTTGTCCTTATGACAAAGTTTCAACTATATATAGGGTGTCCCAGACTCAAGTGTCCGGACTTATATAGCTGTATAAGAATAAAAAATAAAATAAAATTCCTGTTCCAAAAATCAGTTAAGTTTTAATTTTTGAGTTATAAAATATTCAAGCTGGACCAATCAGGAGCGCCGTAATAAACCGTTTAGTGTGCGTGGACGTGAGTCCAACGTAGCGTTCTCCCGTCGCTTAACCCATCTCTGCGCTCGCTTTGATAACACTGCGTTGTAATCCCGCTTATGCACACGCGACTGCTTATATGACGATCCTGATTGGTCCAGCTTATATATTTTATAACTAAAAGACTAAAACTTCAACTGATTTTTGAAAAAGGAATTTTAAATTTATTTTTTTAATTTTCATACAGATATATAATTGCGGACACTTGAGTCTGGGACACCCTGTATATATCTACTATATATCTATAGTATTTGTATAAGAAAACTGAGCCAATCAGCGAGCAGACACTAGGTTGCCACTCTGTCTCTGGACTACACTGTTAAAGAAGTTGGATGAAAGAAGATGGAAATAATTCGATCGGTGTGGCACGTAGTAAATAAGCAGAATTATGCAAAAATACATATTTTTCTTACCAACCTGCATCCGCCGTAAAGAAATACATGCAGGACATAAATTTCCCGTCGTCGACCCTGAAATTACGCACGGGTCGTAAATCTACGTGTCTGAAATCTCCGAAATCTCATTGGATTTTGTCTTCAACTTTTCTAATCGAAAAGATATTTCGAAGTTTGGTTCCCCAAAAACTTTTCGGTGATTCGAATTTCAATATTTTTTTTATCTCTGACTTATTCCTAACGTTCCCTGATCATCAAATTTCCCTGACTTTGCTCTGATTTGCAGTTTTTCTCTAACGTGCAGTCACCTTTCTACTATTCATAATTTTTCACAGAGGTGAACATGCTTTAAAGCTATTTTCTGTATTTAAGGGAGAAAATGGAATATAACCACTTGACAGTCTCAAAATTTAAAAATTAATTTAGTAAAACAAATTGCCATTTGTTAAGTACATGTTACTGAATACTCATGAATTTTTTCAAATTTCTGGTAACAATTTTTGAACGTGTGGAGGACTTCAAAGTCGACGTAGCAAAAGTAGAGGGTCATTTCTCCTGTTTCTTCACACATTTTGTGTCACAGAAAAGTCAAAAAATGTTTGCCGAATATTAACCTGACATCATTTTATACGTATAATGTTGAAGAATATTTCTGTCTTTGGCTTAACATTCTGCGATTTTTTCTCGCAGAGTAATAAAGCTTCAAAGACAGGTGTCAGGACCTTTGAATCCGACTTTAGATTTGGGCCGAATAAGATGTTCACAATCTGCCATGGTCCCACCGACGTTGGCAACTGACGTCGGTGGCGGGCGAAAAGCCGACTGTCAGCATAATTCTGACCCAACTTGGGGCCGACCATCGAATGAAGGCACCTTGATACACCCGACGCACAGGGCGGCGAATTAGAAAATTGGGGTTAAAAAAGATTCAAAGCCTATAATTTTTATCCGATTGCATCTTCCTTTTTTTTAAATTAAAGCTAATTAAATTCTAAAGAGGACTGTCGAGCCTAATTTTGCAAAAAAGCCTCTGTTCATTTGTTATTCAAATTACAAAATGCCAAAAAACCATAATTTTTCATATTTGAGCTGCCTTTTCTGTATCATTCATTGATATTACCTCAAAAACGTGAAAAACTGATTGATTTACACTTGATTAACAAATCCTGATAACTTAGATAAAGTTCCGGCAATCCGTTCAATTGTTATAAATAAATTTATGAACAAAATCGATTTTTGCTGTACATTGAAGGCTGGAAGCTTTTTTCATTACGTTTTTCCCCGCGAAATCGAGTGAAATCAATATTTCATCAAAATCAAACACTGAAATATTATTTTTTTGTTTGGTTTAAATAAATTTCATAAACAAATTTAATAAATAAGCGCCTCTGGCTATATAAAATGCATTTTTTCTGCGAAATCATTAGTTTTACCTTAAAAAATGAAAATTCCATAACAGAAATAGACAGTAAATAATAATTACCACTGTTATAAACAATACTGATTAACAAAGGCATTAAACGGTCTCTCTTTGATAGAAAAATCTATTTTTTTGTGCATAATTGTTCATTTTATCCCTAAATTAAAATTCTGATGTATGAAACTGACATTTGACAATATTTTTTAATGTTATTAACAATTCTGATCAAAAAATGCATTCAATAGTCGCTTTCAAATAGAAAAAATCTCTTTCTTGCTGAAATGTTTATTAGATCATAAAAAATGAAACTCCTACGAAATATTACTAGCTAATGAATTAGGGAAACTCCATTGGCAACGAACATAGGTGAATTGGAAGGATGTTTTCCTAGCCAAGCCATAACTATATATAAACTATACTTGAACGTGTTTAAAACTTGCCGTGTTTGCGACGTGCCTGGAAAAAGTCCATGACTCATTCTCATATGAAGATAATGGTAATGGGACGTCACAAGGTGTGGCAATGATCATGACTGTTGTGTGCGCCTATCGAGTGAAAGCTTTGATTAGAAAAGTACACAAAACTTCAGGAAGCCATTACCGTACAGGTATGTGGTGCAGCCTACTAATAGAGTAGTGATCCTGTTATGGTTATATATGATCAGTGAGATACTCGTAGGGGGTTGAACGCGAGTTGCTCCGACCGTGACCAGTCAAAGGTTAGCTAAGGAGTCTGCTTAACACTGGGAATGGTGACCTGACGCCACGATGCCATGCAGGATTGCACTTGGTCGTGTCCAAAACTCCTTGTGTTTCCGCTGAGGATTCACTAAAGAGATAATGGCAAGAGAACATCGCGGAGTTGGCGATGAATAAAGATAGGATAGATAGGATAAGATGAATAGAAAACGAGCTACAAGTATAGCATTGGATGATAGGAGTCCATATGAGCAAACTATGCCTACGTGTGGTTGACTCCTCAAATAGAGTAGTGAACCTGACGTGGCGCATCTGATCAGTGAGATACTAGGAGAGGTCAAGTAAGTGTCTCGACTGTGACTAGTCAAAGGTTAGTGGAGGAGTCCACTTGACACTGGGAGAAGTAATTCGAAAAATTGACCAGTGAAGAAAGAACGGCGACTGGGAAAAGGGCATGAAAGTGCTATTCGAAAACAAGGCGAAGCAGCTACTTTATAACATTTCTCCTAACAACATTTTACCTTCCTTCTCCCCCGTCTTCCTTTGGGTTCGATCTGATTTCGTATTGAAACCTTAATCACGTTTCTTTGCGAAATTTGCGAATCATTTTTCCATAACCGGTACTTTGGGAGTGTAACGCTATGGTTGGATATGATCCCTGCGAATGAAATGTGTTATAGGTCGATTCGTTCCACGAAATAGAATACTTGATTAATCTTATAATTAAATATATAAACTAAATAAAATAAATAGAGTCGACCTAAGAATTTCAAAGATGAAATGTTCAAGAATCAAATATGAGAGTTTACCAGTGAATTATTCCAATAGTTGGGTTAGGAGTATTGTACAAATATTTGAAAAATAGATTTTTGAAATTATACAGGGAAGGTCCATTTATAATATCGTATGGTACTTTATTCCATAACCGGAAACCTCTTAATATTATTGTAGGAAAAAAGCCGGGGGAACCTAACACTGCTAAAATCGATAATTTTCTAAGTATCACATGCCCTTAAATAGGAAAAATACGTATTGCCTAATCTCTTCCAAACAACATATTTCGTCGTCGAGAAAATACTACGACCTAAAGTATACCTATCTGCCTGATTTGAAATGGATCTGGACTTAGTAATATTTCCCTTACATTTGTTCAATGTGTTTTATACCCTGCACATATATTTTATACATTGCTACGCATTCTTTACTATGAAAATGAGTTTTTGGAACGAGTAGTAAAACTGAGAATACCTAATATAGATTAGTCACCTTTCACTTTAACAAAATGTAGAAAGAAATCAGAAAACGCATTTCTTTCCGTTTTTGTGTATGAAAATATATTTGGTATATTATATGGCTCGTTATATGCAAAATGTTTGTTCATAAATCTAAACGACTGATCCGAACTGTGAATAGATTTGTGACGGCACTGTTTATGGTGATCAGGACGATTAGCGACTGACGAAACTAATTTTTTATTTTTTCCATAATCTTAATAACATATCTTCTTGAACAGAAATATATAAAAAAGTTATAAAAATATTATCAACAGTTGTTGAATAATAAAAAAGAAATGTTCACGTTGAAAACGACGCCAATAACGAAGTCTTTTTCAATTACAAAACTTACACTTAAAATTTCAAATATGATATTTATATTTACCGATAGAATTAAGTAAAATTACTGAGATGAAAAACAGTGTACTAATTGCCATCTTCATATTCTCTATCTAGGGAAGTTGTCTTATATGGAGAATTTCGCGAGAAGTATTTGACAAGATATTTCATCAGACTAGCTATCTCGTGCATCAATCCAAATATTGTTCACACGTTTGTAAGACGGATTGGAGGGGTGAAGGTTATTCTTCTGATGTATTTGTATTTCATAAATCTGTTTCTCCACACTGGAATAATTAAGGATGTATACTGCGTACACTCCGCTTCAAAATAGGGCCATTTTTTAAATTATTGATGAAATCGAGAAAAATATACTGATTCTTGTGTTCTCACCTTCGCTGTAGAAAAAAGTTGTAACATTTTTATTCAATCATATGTAACCGTCCGCGAAGCCAGTATTTGAGTAGTGGCGATGCGTCTACGAAAAGCACCCCCTCCACTTACCACTACACTATTATTCACGAGCCAGTGTAGCTCACGGACACGTCGCGTACAGCTGTAGTGGTAAGAGGTGGGGCTGGCTTTCGTAGGCCTCTCGTTCGGTCTCCGCGTACGCTTATCATGCCTATGTTTGTAGCTTAATAACACCACCCATCTCACGGTTGTGAGACGTGGCCATGAATGGGATTTACCGCAGTCCTACTGGGAGCCGATGTCATTTTTTTAGATGATAGTTTCTCTCAGTGGGACCCTGCGGTGGTTGTTAACCTTTAGTTTTAAATTATATATAATATTTATTTGTAGTTTGGTGTTTTTTATACCTCTTTATAACATTTCTTCATTTTTATACAATTTCAATAAATAATGGCTCACTTTGTTCTTTCAAGCATTCTCTGCAATTTTACTCGTTGCATTCTGTTAAATAAAATTTATATCTTCAACAAATTCTAAGCAAATTATTTTGATCAAATTTCATAGAGTATACTTGTAGAGAATGTTTCACAGAATAAAGTAAACCATTGTTGATTTAGATGGAATGCAACTTTTATTTAATGAGCAGAATTTTTGCATGATTTACAACAATAGAATTCTTCAATAATATTATGTTTTCTGATCTTGAGATTTTTATATAAAAAATGTGGTTATCTACTTTTAGACCTTAAGTTAAAAATACAAACAAACAAATATTGTTTTGCAACAACCTTATTGGCACCCTTTGCTGGCCATAATACAATTCAATCGATTTTCTTAAAATTACGAAACTAATTGAACGCATGTATATATCGTTATATTCGGAGACGATTCTAGTTTCGGTTTTTTAATTTTTTGGCATATCTATGTCCTTTTCTAATCGTATCTCTGTCTCCTTTTGCTACCTATTCCACATGAAATCCCCCTCCTCCACCCACCTCAGTGCGGGCGTGAAACAGTACCTACCCTATAATCGTCCCAGAGAAATGTCTTACACACTCGTTCCACCTGCATTAAGATCGGACCAAATCTTTAGATGTTATCAGGGAACGAAATAATAAACACATAGACAAACAATATTTTATTTTCATCTATTACTATTGATTAGGCAAATTTCCAAATTCTAAATTATTTTTTTGCGGGAAATATGATTGGTTTCAATTTTAAAATGGAGAAAACGAAATAAAATTATTTTTCAACTCACGGAACAAAATCAAACTATTAATTATACTAAATGTTGTTACTGAATTCCAAATTTGTCTATCAAAATTAAATAAAGTATTTTTATTGAAGTATGTGGTACGGCGGTTGTAGGAAGAAAATCTGTTGATGCACGGTGGAATGATGAAATTAAGGCAGCTCAACAGGAAAAGAAAAAAGCGCGCGAGAGAACGTTGAACATCAGTGGTCTTAGCGGTGAGGAAAGAAGTAGACTTGAAGATGATTACAGACACAAAAAGAAAAAAGTTAAACGACTAGTCAAGGAAAGTAAAGCTTCTCAATAAATTTCAACAATTGTAGCTTGTGACGATCTCCAGCAAATAAGTAGGGAACCATCCACTCCACTTTATCAAGTAAAAGTTTGAATTCTTCAGGATTTTCTCGTGTACTTTGCATTACAGTATTCAAGTCAGTACGTGATCTCGTTAAGATCAGTTCATGTTTAGCATCCACAATGATATTACGATAATCTTCAGCAAAGCCGAGGATCATCATGAGTGGTATGGTTATATCAAAGTATCCATCTTCATTTGTAATTCTGGCAGT
Organism: Andricus grossulariae; assembly: GCA_011634705.1. Classification (NCBI taxonomy): domain Eukaryota; kingdom Metazoa; phylum Arthropoda; class Insecta; order Hymenoptera; family Cynipidae; genus Andricus; species Andricus grossulariae. The sequence continues at coordinate 190,121,430 of JAABKJ010075445.1, read as the reverse complement.
TAAATCTGCATCAGGGCAGCTTGCATTTTCAGCCAAATGAAGCTGATTAGGAGTTAGAGAAATGTACCACTTCACGTTACTGGGAAGTCCGACATTTTTGCATCGGTAAATCTCAGGACCCTTCAATTCATAACGAATTTCATCATATAAAAAACAGATGGCATTGCCAACCGAAGATGTAACTGTCACATTAATTCCATCGGGTTTGATAAGTCTTCCATGTACATGCAATTAAATTTTACTTGGAAGAATGTACAAATCTTGATGTTGCATTGAAATTCGAATCTCATCACTGTTGTTAAATGATGACGAAGCATAAGGCTGATGAGAATGAATCTCATAGTGTGCTAAAGATTCATCATAGCTAATTGGAGCTAGAATATTCAGTATTTCTTTCATCTTTATAGCAGCGTCAACAACAAATAAAAAATATATGAATTAATGCTCGCTTTTTCTTCTTTCTTGACGAGGTATCACTCTGAGACGTAGTTCCTTCAGAATACGCACTCTCTAGGATGTCAACCTCTTGCGAGCTGGTTTAAGACTGATTATTTTCTCGCATGGTGGGTTGCTTATATAACATCCACCCACTTTATGATTATAATCAAAACCCATCACATTGATTTGACTTGCAATCGAATCGTTATAGTCTCTTCTCGAAAGTTTACCAAGTCTCCGTCTTGAATTCATGAATTGTGTGAACTTTGCGATTTTTAATATATGCTCCAGTTGTTATATTACACTCAACTCTGAGAGCAGTGACCTTAAGAATGGCTACTGGTAGACCTGATGCATGCAGTTTGTTAGCCGGAAGAACAAGTGGTTCAAATCCCAACAATTGACCCATAGAATCTTTAGGTTTAAAATTAACTTCACGAGTGCTTTTAATTCCACTGCGCATATTATTGTTGTTAGGTTTGATACTTATTATCATATCTTTAATTTCTAGATTCTTTTGCACATAGCTCATTTGATGAGAGCTCTATTGGTGGAAAGTATTCAGCTTCAAGCACTGATGAGTTGCCTGAAATAGTCAGAGTGAATGCGCACTCTGAAGCCACTGTGCCTTTGGGTTTTTAAGCCTATCGCGTTTACCTCATTAAGAACCCACAAAGAGCTAACATGTTATATACCAAATTAAACGACAAATTTCGCTTCAAAAAAACGCTAAGACAGAAGTTGAATGTAGCCTACTGACTGCTGCTCCAAGACGCCCAAATATACACTACGACATTCTTATGGAAGTCAACAAACGTCAACTTTGCATTGAATTCTAAAAATATGTTACGAGATGTCATGGGTGAATCCTAGATACTATGAGCCGTTCGTGTGTGTACATCAAGGAGCAGTCGGAGTTTTTTGCCCATACGCGCCCCCAAGCGGTATTTATTGATAAAATTCGAGGATCGCCTCGTCCACCGTGCGCGCTCACAACTTGAGCAGACAGGTGCTGCACTCCAGATAACAATCGTGCGACGCACGCTTCAAGCACGCGTGCAAGTCGCACGATGCGACCCATATCGCACGCAAATGGCAAGCACATTCCGCAAAAAGTGATGGGTAAATGCGTGCGTACACAATGAGGCTCATTCAGCCATCACTCATATTTCGCTGTAGTCCTTGCTGAATAAATATAAACAATATATCAATAATATTTTTTATTGCGCAAATTCGATTCAGTTGAATCAAGTTAACATCTTATTTCAAATGATTGATGTATTTACCTTATTCCAAATTATATTTATACCTCTATTCTACATGTGCAGAGTTTTCAAACTTCACGGTACACCGAACATCGCTGCCGACATTGCCATCAATGAGGTTATGTGAGCGTCACGTTGTGGTGTACGCTAGTGCTTTTCCAATTGTTATAAAATTTCAACGAACTCGATCATTGCGATATAATTTTTCGTATATTTGAGTCTTGATTAATGTTTGCGTGACACGAATTGCGTTAAAGAAACTGGTATCTTGACTATTTTGACGTCTACTGATGAATATGGAAAAAGTTTGGAAGGTCACAAAGACAAAAATCTAGCAGAGGAAACTTTCCTGGAATCTTTAAGAATTGAAAATTGCAGTCTCCACAAATCAGTATTAAAAGAATTACAGTGGGTATTATAAAATTTGAAAACCTAACAATTGTTACAGAAGTACTTTCCTTCTCGAGATTTGATCAAAATTTGTACACGTTGTTTTCTTTATTTTTGGATTTAAAAAACATTGTATTTTAATAAAATTCAGGTTCTGATTTATTTCGAAAATTTCTTATGATTGTAAAATTCATTATGATTTTCAATATTTTACGCTAGTCGTAGAGGGCATGCACTTCATCGACACGCGTGCGACTCGCACGACGTGCGAGGGGAGATCGCGCGCCACCCGCTCTATCATGGCATCTTGTTTACGTATCGTTCTATTACTCAAAGACGAATTAATTAGCCACTCTGAAAATTGGAGGTCTTATAGGAAAAAATCTCAGCTTTCTTTTAAAAGTATTTTGAAGAAAAAAAAAGTGTCGAAAAGGCCTAGCTGGTTACGCATGTAAAATCTGCCCCCGCATGTATTAAGTTGAAATTTCCATCATAGTTTCATGCCCATGTGAAGTGTAATTGCGCCAAATGATAACCTTGAAATTGCATTTTTGAGTGACTTATGGAGGGGGAAAAAAAATAAACAAAGTGGTTTTTCTCGAAAACGACTGAACCGATTTTGCTGAACAAAATATATTTTACATAAATCAATGAGAGTAATTAAAAAAAAATATATCAAAAAAATTCCAATGAAAAATATGACCAAACAAATTTTTTTGAAATGGAAAAAAAAAATTTTCTGTCATATTTTTGAGATACACCTACAATTTTTTCTGAAAAATATCCTTAGTTTGTTAGCTTTAACATATATATATTTTTTTGTGGGAGTACAACATGGGTAAAGCGAATAAAAACCATGCATGCAGCGCCAGGCTCATACGGCAACCTCCCACACGGCTGCGGAATGCTATACCATCAAGCGGCTTAATCTATTTTCATGAAAAAGAGTGCCATCAATATCAATGAGACCAATACGAGAAAAGTCTGTTGAAAAATACATCTCCTTATTTTCTCGTAGGAAAATCCTTAAGTTACCTGCTTTAACATATATTTTTCCGATTTTTTTGTGGCGGTATATCATGACTGGAAATATCACACACGCAGGGCCGCCAGTGCTAAAACGGTCTGAAATCGTGAAAAAAATTACATAGACTTTCAATTATTTGCTGTTGTGTGAAGCTGAAAAACAGAAGACGATCATATAAACTGTCATTTATTTCTGTGTTTTACATAAGATACTGCGTAGGCAATTGTAGTTGAACTCATTTCATCTTTGATTTCTATGAAGTTGAGAAAAAAAAGACGATCCCTTCAGACTGTCACTTGTTTCTGAGTTTCACATAAAAAATGTACAGGAATTAAAAGTGCCATCCAGTCATATTTCTCGCACAATATATAGATGTTTCTTGAGATACTAACCTCGAAGCGATTTTTGAGAGGCGAGGAAACTCACAATAATAAAGTAACCCGATTTGTGAGAGGCGAGGCGACTCACAATAATAAAGCACCCCGATTTGTGAGAGGCGAGGGGACTCACAATAATAAAGCACCCCGATTTGTGAGAGGCGAGGGGACTCACAATAATAAAAATTTGACCCCCCGGTTTTTGTCAAATGTCCACGTTTTGAGACCCCCTGAACCCTAAAAACAGGTTTTTACGAATGTTTCTGTCTGTCTGTATGTATGTATGTAGGTATGTCTGTCTGTGAGCACGATACCTTTAAAAAAAATTGACCTATTAGATAGGCCTTTCGTATACTCTTCAAGTCTTGCGCAGTAAAGGTCAAGTACGTTAGACAGCCATTTTGGATGAAAATTCAAAAAGTGAACGCATTTTGAAAATTTTTGAGGCCTTTTTTTCACAATTTGGAAACTACCTATATGTACGTCTTTTCATAGAACTCGAAAATTCAAACAATTTACTGCATTGACATTTTTCGATAAAATAAAAATTTTCAGACTTACAGCATTTTCAAAATCCAAAAGAGGAAATGAAAATTAGCATTTCCAGCCAAACAACGCACCACAAGAAAAAAAGTCGGCGCAAGAAAAGTGTTTCTTTTTGCACGCCCTACACGACTATCATAACGGCTTTCTGAATTTTTCCGAAAAATCGAAAATTCCCATTTTCATTGCACAAAAAGTAATGAAAAATTAAAAATTCAATCCCACGGTCAAACTATGCAAGATACGACAAATAATGATTTAACAAAAACTGTGCGCTTCAAAAATATCTACAAATTTGTGATGGGTCACTTTTTTATAGGATGTGTAGTTTCTGTGTTATTCGTAAAAAATTAAATTAATAGTGAAAAAATCAGCCCGTGTAGTGGGCACATTCTCATCAAAACTTTTGATTATTTCATTTTTTTTCATCTTGTGAAATATTAAATTTTTTCCATGTCCTCAATACTATTTGTAACGATCAAAATAATAAAATAACCATCATTAATGCTCATGGTACTTGAAAATACCTATTTTTACATTCTCATCCAGAGGTGTTAGATTTGTATAAAATTGGACCCCCTCGGTTTTTGTCAAATGTCTACGTTTTGAGACACCCTGAACCCAAAAAACAGGTTTTTACGAATGTGTCTGTCTATCTGTATGTACGTATGTCTATCATTGAGCACGATAACTTTCAAAATATTTGACCTATTAGATTGGCCTTTTGTATACTCTTTCAGTCTCGCAAACGAAAGGTCAAGTTTGTTAGCTAGCCATTTTGGATGAAAATTTAAAAAGTGAGCGCATTTAAAAAATTTTTTAGGCCATTTTTTTCACAATTTGGAAACCATATGTGCGTCCGTTCATAGTAATCAAAAATTAAAACAATTTATTTTCATGACATTTTTTGATAAAATGAAAATTTTCAGACTTACAGCATTTTCAAAATCCAAAAGAGGTATACATTTTATTGCAACTTGTGTCGTTTTTCCATAAATTTAATTTGTTTATTTTCAAAGTTATTTTTTTATGATTTTAACTGAAAATACGCATACTAATGTAAAGTGGTTCTAAACAAATTTGTGGATTTAATTTAGGTGAAAAATGTTGTTAAATAAAAAGTTATTGCAGCTTGTGTCACTTTTCAAAAATATCAATTTTTAATTTTTGATGTATTTTTATAGCAAGAGTTTATAACAAATTTGTAGATCTTTTTTAGGTGCATGATTTTTGTATCTTCATTATAGAAAAAATTGGTGGCAGTCGTGCACTTGTCGTGTCAGTCAGCACCTGCTGAAAGTGGTGAGCCCTGTGCTAAAATAATGCTAAAGTAATATCGCATTATAATTGATAGAAGAAACAAAATAAATATGTAAACTGTTGCAATTATAATATTATGTTAAAATTTACGTTAAATGGTCATGCCGTAATAGCAACAAGTTTCTTTTTCAGCGTTAAAAAATGAAAAAATAATGTGACTGTCATTGCAGTCTGCTTACGGAGGCTTAAAGCGGGTTTCTAATATGCAGGGGCCCGACTTCAATGACAGCCACTTTGTTTTATTTTTTTAACGCTGAAAAAGCAATTTGTTGCAATTACGGCATGATTATTTAACGTAAATTTTAACGTTATATTATAATGGCAATAGTTCAAATATTTATTTTTCTCTTTTAATAATTATAATGACATATATTACTTTAGCATTACTTTTGCATTACGCTGTAGCGTAATGCTTGCGTTCGGCCGGTTCGCCAGGGTTTTGTTGGTAAAATTATTTCTAGAATATTAATTGCATGTATACAATAATGGATAGAGTGAAATAAATTGTAAAATCATGAATTCCTAATATGTACGTGATTTTCAGAAATAAATGAAATATAATTAATTTCATAGACCAATAATCAGGGCCAGCGGTTCAGGTGGGTAGTATAGGTAGGTTATCCACTCGGAAAAAATCCCTGTGGGTACTTACCCACTCGGAATTTGCGGACAAAATCTTATATTCCTAACCGTGACTTTGAATACTTCACTACGTAACATTGATAGTATACAAAAAAAAAAAAAAAATTTCAAGTTTATAAACATTTTTTTACTTTTAATATAGATCAAAATAAAATTTCTTCAATTTTTCGTAACTGTGTTTGATATTTTCAACAGTAGTGTCGTGATGTACCGTGTGCCACTGATTGGATTATAAGATATGTATATATCCATACACGTGAAATTAATGGTTACCATTTTTGTTTTAATTTTAAATAATTATTTGAATGGATTGAAAGTAGTGCAAGAAGGCAACAAAATCGAACCTTTCAGGCAGATGAAAGAAGGTTCTACCGTGAACTGAGTGTAAAACAAAACAACCAGCAAGACACCAACGTGCCTCAATTGGAAGACAAGACTAACTACTGGTCGGGTGTTTGGGACAAAACGAACAGAAGCAATTGAAACTCTGCGTGGTTCCAACTAGAAAAGTCAAGAGCTAGCAATAATCTGAAATGGAGCTGACTAACATCACAAATTCAGATGTTTCAACGGTTTTAAAAAGAACAAGCAACTGGAAAGCTCCAGGTCCGGACATGGTGCACAACTTCTGGTACAAGTACCTGACTAGTGTGCTTCCTGCGTTGGCACGGTATTTTCAGAAGATAATCGAAAAACCAGATCTGATGCCAGGCTTTATGCTCGCGGGTACTACGTATATTTTGCCTAAAAACCCGGACGCTCAAAATCCATCTGATTTTCGACCGACAGCCTGTCTTCCAACAATATATAAATGTTTTACAGCTATCATAGCAGATAAGGTATATTCTCACTGCGACGAGAATGATATCCTTACAGGAAAACAAAAAAGATGTTGTAGAAACTCGCGAGGCAGTAACGATCTAGTCACCATAGACGCTGTTGCCATTACGCAAGCTCGTAAACAGCAAAGAAACTTGCACATGGCACACATTGACTACAACCAAGCGTTTCCTTCCGTACCAGATGACTATTTTCTTGAAGTCTTAAAAATATAAAAAATTTGCTCACGCATCATTGATTTCCTAAGGCGTACGGTGATGCTTTGGGGTACAAGAATTAAGTATTTTGATCATGGACAATCAAGGATAACTACATCAATACGCATTACGACGGGTATATTCCAAGGAGACGCCTTTGGTGCATTATGGTTCTGTTGAGCGTTATACCCACTGAGCACAACACTAAATACCATGGCTCATAGGTTCCGAATACATGATGACGAGGATGGTCATCAAGTGACCCATCTTCTACAACATGGATGACCTGAAGCTATACGCTAGTTCAGACCAGAAACTGCAGCAAGTGATCGATTTCACAAAGCTGTTTTCTAATGATATCCACATGGAGTTCGCACTAGATAAATTCAGAACAATGCATCTAACCAGAGCAGAATTAGGGACCACAGAGCTCGAGAACGATTTCGAGAATGACATCGAGGCAATGACTGAGGGGAAGTCATATAAATATCTGGGTATTCTCGAATCTAAGCGAATTCCGCATACGATAGTTAAGAAAAACCTAACGACTGCCTTCACTACAAGACTCAGATTGGTTCTGAAGAGTTCTCTTAACTCGAAAATAATTTTTCTGTATTAGAGGATTTAGCTTTGGTCGATAATGTAGATTTCCATTATTCACAGTATGTGTGATCGGATATCTCAACGGATCGATAATTACAATCTCCGAAGATAATACAGATTCCTATTGAAAATATTGATTGTGTAACACCTTGCTAAAATTAGCGTATATAAGAAAAACAGTATCTTTCTTTGATCTTTCTGTAGCTCAATTGGTTACAGCACCTGACCGGAAATAGTTGATCGAGTGCTCGCATCCTAGTGGAGCTGGAGGAGAGAGATCCTTTTTGTCTGAATAAATTTGAATTTAATACATTTTAATTCACAACTCCATCTAGTCTGTATGACGAAAATAATTTTTCAGTATTAGAGGATTTAACTTAAGTCGATAATGTAGATTTCTATTATTCACAGTATGTGTGGTTGGATTTCTCAACAGATCGATAATTAAAATCTCCGGTCATAATAGAGATTCCTATTGAAAATATTGATTGTGTAACACCTTGCTAAAATTAGCGTATATCAGAAAAACAGTATCTTTCTTAGATCACTCTGTAGCTTAATTGGTTAAAGCACATAACCGGAAATCAGTTGATCTGGTGTTAGAATCCAAGTGGAGCGAGAGGAGAGCGATCCTTTTTTTTTTGGAATAAATTTGAATTTAATCAATTTTATTATATATCTCCATCTAGTCTGTATGAAGAAAATAATTTCCCTGTATTACAGGATTTAACTTTGGCCGATAATGTAGATTTCAATTATTCACAGTATGTGTGATTGGATTTCTCAACGGATCGATACTTACAATCTCCGATGATAATACAGATTTCTTTTTAAAATATTGATTGTGTAACACCTTGCTAAAATTAGAGTATATCAGAACAACAGTATCTCTCTTTGATCTTTCTGTAGCTCAATTGCTTAGAGCACATATCCGGAAATCAGTTGATCTGGTGTTTGAATCCCAGTGGAGCGAGAGGAGAGAGATCCTTTTGTTTGGAATAAATTTGAATTTAATGAATTTTAATTTATACCTCCATCTAGTCTGTCTGACGAAAATAATTTATCGATATTAGAGGATTTAACTTTGGTCGATAATGTAGATTTCCCTTAATCACAGTATGTGTGATTGGATTTCTCGACAGATCGATAGTTACAATCTCCGATGATAATACAGATTCCTATTTAACATATTGATTGTGTAGCACCTTGCTAAAATTAGCGTATATCTGAAAAGAAGTATCTTTCTTTGATCTCTCTGTAGCTCAATTGGTTAGAGCACCTGACCAGAAATCAGTTGATCTGGTGTTCGAAAAGTAATTAATTTCAACAGCTTGACTGATTTTGATATTTTTCAGGTCTTTGTTCATTTCCAGGTGTTTCTCAAAATCCTTAAGCTCTTTGTCTGACACATCAACCATCGTGAAGGGATTATTTCTGGAATTTTTTATTAGTTCGACGTACTCTTCAACCGTTTCGATTCTTTCTTTCATTTTCTTTCTTTTTGCCATATAATCCAAAATTGGCATCACATATGCAATAAGAATGTCCACGCACTGGGTAGAGGTGTTGAATTTCTGTTTCATATTTTATTGCCAAAAGTGATAGGAAGGAAACCATCAAATAATTTCTATTTTGTCCTCCAGCGGCGCCAGAGAACAAGAAATTTTTTTCATAATGATCTAGCCTTAGTTCTTCATGTATGGCATTGTGGACTAAGTTAAATAACGGTGTTTGCGCCTTTTTTTAACGTGCCTTCTAAGAAGTAAAACATATAGCTATTTGAATTGTTATGTACGTGTACGTTGAATACATGAAGCCACAAAAGGCGTAAAAAAAACTGTACATTTAGAGGAATTTTCGGGAGCGGACGATTCTGCGCAAAATCAAATTCGAGATGTAAGACATTGTTGGTTTGTAACATTTTTGTTTTTACCTTCTTATATTCTTCAACCCGCTTTTTATGATCTAAAAAATCTTGGATCTTGATTTCGTTTGCATCATATGCAGAGCAAACATTGCAAACGTCTGTTCGCGGCAATTTAAATGAGAAGTTGACGTGATGGTTAAAATACTTGGAATATGTAGACTCGTCTATTGGAACTTCCACATTTCCTGTAATTGCCGCATAATAATCCAAAAACAAGTAGTATAACTCATGAAGAGTTAAATCTGAGGTCTCAAAATAATTTAGTTTTGAATATTCGCGAGTGTAGTGTGATTCTGTGTGAGGTAAGCTTTCACAAGTTTTGTGAATTATTGCTTTTAGATCATCAGTTATTTTCACTGCGTGATTACTATGCTTTCCTCGGTTATCTGCAAGAGTTTTATTGCTTAAAATTTTCTTTTGTACAGTTTCTAATCTTCGTTTATTTATACCAAGAACTTGAAAAAAAAAACTGTTTACAGACAATGTTGACCCTCGTACTTTCAAAATAATAGGTCCACTTTGCAATGCTACTATTTTAATTGCTATTGCTCGCACAATTTTTTTCTCAATCATTGAACTGATTAAAACGTTTTGGGCTAGATAATCACCCTAACTCCAAAAGTAATCGTGGAATTTCTTCTGTTCCGAAACGTCGATTATCGAGAAACATTTCTTATTGCAGCAGGAATCGAATTGAGTAAACCGCCGCTCAACGCCTGAAAACCACGCATGCCACTGTGGCGCGGCATATCGACGCCATCGAGAAAAGCCTCGGCACGGCGCTGTTCGTACAGCACGCCCAGGGCTATGAACTGACGCCTGCCGGCGAAGCATTGCTCAAACATGCCGAGGCTATGGAAAACGTGGCACTGCTGGCCGAAGACGAGCTCACCCACTCTGCGGCGCCCCTGGGCAAGATTCGCCTTGGTGTAGCCGAAGGGCTGGGCGTGATGTTTCTGGCCGCACGCATGGGCGGGTTGTTTGAACGCTATCCAGGTTTGGAGGTGGAGCTGGTCGCGGTGCCGCGTTTCGTCAGCATCCTCAATCGCGAAGCGGAGATCAGCATTCACTTGGAACGCCCCAGCGCCGATCAACTGGTGACGCGCAAACTCACCGATTATCGTCTGGCGCTGTACGCCAGCCGTGCCTACCTGGCGCGTAACCCGCCCATCGAAAAACGTGAAGACCTCTCTGCCCATGCCTGGATCGATTATGTCGATGACCTGCTGTTCAGCCAGGAATTGAAGTTCCTCAACAGCTTCTGCCGTAGCCCCCGGGTGGTGTTCCACAGCACCAGCGTGATCGCCCAGCACCAGGCGGCGCGTTCGGGGTTGGGCATTGCGGTGTTGCCATGTTTCATGGCGGCTGGGGATGGAGAGTTGGTGCCGTTGCTACCGGCGGAGGGTATCCAGCGCAGCTATTGGATCAGTTCGCGCCGGGAGCTGCACAAGTCGGTGCGGTTGCGGGTGTTGTGGGATTATGTGGTGGAGCTGTGCGCAAGGGAGCAGGGCTTGTTGCTCGGCGAATCCCGCTGACACACACGGATTAAAATGTGGGAGCTGGCTTGCCTGCGATGGCGGTGTGCCAGTCACCGATGGGCAAGCTGACCGGCCGTCATCGCAGGCAAGCCAGCTCCCACATTTGGATCGTGGTGTGTCAGGGACAGTCTAGAGCTTTACTACCTGATGCACCTGCTCGGCACAGGCCCGGGCCTCTTCAATCATCTTTCCGAACGCATCGCTGGTGACTTCGGCATGGGTCAGCCAGCGCTTTTTCTGGCTCAGGCGATAGTGATAGCGCAGCGAGCCGTCCTCCAGTTTTCCGTCCAGGTCGAGGTCGTACCAGGGCGAGCGTACCTTGCAGCCGGGGATGGCTTTTTCCATCTTCCCGCCTGCCAGGGTGTAGGTGTAGTCATAGGTTTCAGGATTGCCCAGGTAAAGGTCGGCCTGTTGCCCCTGGCGGCGATAGTTGATGTAGCCCTCCCAGCGGTCTTTCAAGGACGGGTCGGTGTAGACATAGTCTTCAACGAAAAATGTAATACATAAATGATATTTCAACCAAAAAAGATATTAATTTTAAATAAAAAACAGTTAAATTCATCACGGAAAAGACAAATTTTCAACAAAATATCTGAATCCTAAACCAAAAGAAAAAAAATAATAATAATTTTTACCAGTTGCATTTTTAAACAAAAAAGTTGAGATTTTTCCAAAAGCACATGAATTTTCTCCATAATAATTCAAATTTGTAAAAGGAAAATATGGGTTTTCAACGAAATAGATGAATTTTCTACTAAAATGATGAATCTTTAATCAGAAAAGATTAATTTTCAACCAGTTGCATTTTTACCCAAAAAAACGAGTTTTCCACAAAATAGTGGAATTCTCAACAAAGAGAGAAAAAAATTTAAACAAAAAAAAAAAAACAATTTTAAACGAAATTGTTCATTATTTACCAAAAAAGATTGTTCAGTCATAAAAAGAAAATTCCACCCAAATTATGATTTTAGGGGATAAATAATTTTGAATACCAAATAAAAATTTAAAATCATTATTTCTTTTTAAAATAAATTTGTTTATCTGTTTTCAAGGTTATATGAATATATAATTTTCCTAAGATGCTTGAGAAAATTTCCAAAATCTTCTAAAGATTTCAGTTATGTCTTCAAAATTGTCTTCAAAAGTTAATTTTTCAAACTAAAAAGTTATTAAACATTTTCCAAAGAATCGCAAAAAAAAATTTTTTTGAAGCCTTTCAAACTTCTTAAAAACCATCGAAAATTTGTTTGAAATCTTCAAAAATTTACATTTTGTTTGGAATTTTTGGAAATATTTTTAAATTTTCAATTTTACCAAATTTTTTCTTAAAATTCTGAAAAATTAAAACAATTTCCTTCAAATCTTCCAGATTCTGCAAGACATTCTGTTATGATAACTTTCGAAATCTTTTGAAATTTCTCTTAAAATTATTTTTTTAAAA
>JAABKJ010075445.1:190011706-190108872 GCA_011634705.1 Andricus grossulariae | reverse complement strand
TAAAACAAAAAATCATTTTAAATTTCTCCATGAATTTTAAGAAATATTTTCTCTTATCATGAAACCTTTCAAAATTCTTAAGAAGCTTCAAAATTTTTATTTCCAGATATTAAAAAATGTGTAACAAAATCCATGAATTTTCAACTATATATTTTATTTTTCAATGGAATTTTAAACTAAAAAGGATACATTTTTAACAAAGAATAGAATAGTTTAATTTTCAGTTCAAAAAAAGTTTTTAAGGAAATTAAATAAATTATCAACCAAATAGTTAAATTTTCAATCAAACAGATAAATTTTCAACCAAAAAGATTAAATGTCTTTGAAAAGAAAAAATTTTGACGAAAAATGGGAATTTGAAATTAAAAAAATTGCCGAGTGGCGGGGCAGATTCTTTTTTAAGCAAGCAAAATTTTTTTTAATTCAGTAAAAAATTCACGTCTTTTTGGTAGAAAAATTCAAAATAAAATTAGTTAAAAATTCATCTTTTCAGTTCAAAATTTTAATATCTTGTTGAAAATTCCTTTATTTCTAGTTGTAATTTAATTTTTTAAACTGAAAATTTACAATTATATTTTTAGTCGAAAATTTATATTTTGTAGTTGAAAATTTACATTTTGTAGTTGGAAATTTATACTTTTTAGTTGAAAAATTCAGGGTAGATTTTTTTTTAAACAATAAAATTTGTTTAAGTTCAGCAAAATCACGCCTTTTTGGTAGAAGATTAATATTCTGGATAAAAAATTCATATTTTTAATTAAAAATTTAACTATTTTGTTGAAAATTCGTTTACTTCTAGTTGAAAATTAATTTTCTCAACTGAAAATTCATAATTATATTTTTAGTTGAAAATTGATATTTTGCAGTTGAAAATTCATGTATTTATAAAAATTTGGCTTTTTGGGTAGAAAATTAATCTTTTTGGAAAAAAATTGAAAGGTTGTGATTAATAGAATTATTTTTTCTGGAATTTGAAATCCAAAAATGGCCGAGTCGTGGGGGTAGATTCTTTATTAAACCATACAATTTTTTTAATTTAGCAAAAAAATTATTTTTATTAAAAAATTTAACTACTTTGTTGAAAATTCGTTTAATTCTGTTTGAAAATTAATTGTTTAAACTGAAAATTCACAATTATATTTTTAGTCAAAAATTTATATTTTATAGTTAAAAATTTATATTTTTCAGCTGAAAATTTATATTTTGTTGTAAGAAATTTATATTTTAAGTTGAAAATTCATGTATTTATAAAAATTCTGCTTTTTTGGTAGAAAATTAATTCTTTTGGTAAAAAATTTTCTTTTTTTTCTGAATCTTTTTGGTAGAAAATTAATATTCTAGGTGAAAAATTAATCTTTTTAGTTGAAAATTCAATTTCTTTGTTGAAAATTAGTTTATTTCAAATAGAAAATTATTTTTTTTTAAACTGAAAATTCACTATTATCCTTTTAATCGAAAATTTATATTTTGTAGTTGAAAATTCATATATTTTGTAACTAAAAATTCATTTATTTATAAAAATTCTGCTTTTTTGGTAGAAAAATTATATTTTGGTAAAAAATTCAAAAAATGAGAGTATTAAAAATTATTTTTTCTGAAATTTGAAATTCAAAAATGGCCAAGTGGTGGGAGGCAGATTCTTTCTTAAGCAATCACATTTTTTTTAATCCACTTCAAAGAATTCAAGGTGAGTTTACGAGAATTCAAAAGAATACAGAAGAATTAAAAAGAATTCAAGGTGAATTTGCGATTTCGACCAAATAATTGAAAGAGTTGTGTCGATTTTTCATTTCTGTACACTTTTCACATGAATTTAAAATAACATAAGAAGAATATCGTACAAAAATGTCTGTGTGAAAAATTCCGAATGAATTTGAAGGTTTGAAAAGAATTCAAAACATTTCAAGGTGAATTCAAAAGAACACAAAGAATATAAAGGATTTAATAGAATTCAAAGAATAAAAAACAATTAAAAACCATTCTAGACAATTAAAAAAATTCAAATGTATTTGAGGTGAGTTTCAAACCAATTCAAAACAATTGGAAAAAATACCAAACAAAATACAGTTCTCGTCGCAATTTCGAATAAAGCTTCATTCCACGTCTTTTGTGACAATTTAAAAGAATTCAAAGGAATTAAAAATAATTTGAAAAAAATTCCAACCAATTAAAAACAATTTAAAAATATTAAAATATTTGGAAGAATTGAAAATAATTGAAGAAAACTCAAAAGAATGAAAAGGAATTCAAAAGAATTAGAAGAATGCATAAAATTGAAAGAAATTGAAAACAATTCATAAAAAATTCTCAACAATTAAAAATACTTCAAAGAATTCAAGATGAGTTCAAGAGAATTCGAAAGAACATAAAAGAATTAAAAAGAATTCAAAGTTAATTTGCGATTTTGACCATAAGTGAAACAGTTGTGTCAATTTTAGATTTCTGTACACTTTTCCCCATGGGTTCGAAATACTTCAGAAATAAACACAAAAATGTCTTTGTGTTTAAAAGAATTTAAAAGAATTGAAAACAATTTTCAAAAAGTTCTAACCAATTAAAATTTGTTTTTTAAATATTCAAAGAATTCAAAGGATTGAAAAGAATTCATGAAAACTCGGAAGAATTGAAAGTAATTTAGAAAAATGGAACCTTTTTTTCAATTGGAAACAATTTCAAACAATTCATAAACAATTCTCAACAATTAAAAATACTTCAAGGAATTCCAGGTGAGTTCAAGAGAATTCAAAAGAATTGAAAAGAATTCGAAAGAATAGAAAATAATTAAAAGAAATTCAAGGTGAATTAGTGATTTCGACAAAAACTGAAAGAGTTATATGGATTTTTCATGTCTGTACACTTTTCGCAATGGGTTTAAAATACTTGAGAAATAAACACAAAAATGTGTGTGTGAAAAAAAAGATGAGAGAGAAGAATGAGGCACCTTGCGTTTCCTTTT
Source organism: Andricus grossulariae (assembly GCA_011634705.1). Taxonomy (NCBI): domain Eukaryota; kingdom Metazoa; phylum Arthropoda; class Insecta; order Hymenoptera; family Cynipidae; genus Andricus; species Andricus grossulariae. The sequence goes on along the minus strand of JAABKJ010075445.1, from coordinate 190,105,916 downwards.
CAGTCGAAGGTATTTCGGATCTTGATATGGGGTCTTGAAGCCTTTCAAAATTCTTAAAAAGTTTTTTTTCGAAATCTTTAAACGTCAAAATTTTAAGAAAATTTTGAAATATTTACATGATTTAAAACTTGTAATCCTTCTTAAAATCTTTCAAAATATTTGAAAATCTATATTAAAAAAAAAGTAGAAACCTTCAGAAGGTTTAAATTATTTTCAAATATTTGCAAAATTTCTAAATATCTCTTAAACTCGATCCAATTTTTTAAAATTTCGTATTCTTGAAAATTTTTGCTTTAAAATTCTCTAGAGTCTTTTTCAAAATTTCAGGAAATTATTTTTAATGTTACGAAATCTTTTAAATTTTCTTTCAAAATTAATTTTTCAAAATAAAAACTCATTTGATATTTTCCCAGGAATCTTTTGAAGAAAATTTTGTTATTCTCTTAAAAGTTTTAAAAATTCTTAACAACCTTGGAAATTTTGTTTCCAAATATTTAAAATTTTTAATGTTTTTCAAATTGATATTACTATTGAATCTTTTCAAAATTTTTAAACCTTCTAAATATATTTTAAAAACATTAAAATTAAATTTTTTTTTAATATCTGCAAAATTGAATAAATTATATTGAAATTTTCCAGATTCTTTTTTGGCAATTTTGGAAATCTTTTAAAATATTTTTAAATATTCTTCTGAAATTAACTTTTCAAAATAAAAAATCATTAAAAATGTTCCTTGGAATCTCAAGAAAATTTTTTAATTATCTTCAAACGATTCAAAATTTGAAAAAACTGCAAAATTTTATTTCGAAATATTCAAAAAGCTATCTACCTTTCGTTTGAAATTTGTTTGAAAATCTTTTTAAATAGTGAATTATTTTTGACATTTTTTCAAAATTTCTAAATATTTTTTAAAATGATTCGAAATTTTCTTAAAAATTTTCAACAATCTTTCAAAATTGAAAAGATTGCCTTCAATTATGAAATCTTTTTAAATTTTCTTTTAAAATTTATTTTTTTCAATAAAAAATCATTTGAAATTTTCCCAGGAAGCTTTTAAAGTGAATTTTTTCATTTTCTTGAAAGTTTTCACAATTCTTAAAAATCTTGGAAACGTTTTGTCAAAATCTTCAAAAATTTTCATTTTGTTTTAAATATTTGAATTTAAAATTACTATTGAATCTTTTTAAAACTTTTGAACAATCAACATATCTTTTAAAATCATTAAAATAAAATTTATTTTATTATCTGCAAAATTGAATGAATTACCTTAAAATCTTTCAGATCTTTTTTCAGCAAATTTGGAAATCTTTTAAAATGTTTTTAAATATTCTTTTTAAATTAATTTTTTCAATCGTTAAATTCCCGAATGATAAAATTTTCGAAATAATAAAATTGTCGAAATGTGAAAATCCCGAACTTCAATATTTCCGAATATTGAAATTCCCGACAGTTTATAATATTAGAGAATTAAAAATTTTCCGAATTATAATATTCTTTACAGAAAATTGCCGAATTATAAAATGTCCGAACTAAATAATTCACGATTTATAAAATTCCCACATTTTAACATTTAAAATAATTGTACTCATAAATATTATTTATTTATTAAAAATACTATAATTACTTATTTTTTATAAAAAAATTATTTGCAATGTGTAAAGCTTCTAAAATTATTGTTTGAATTTAAAATAACAATAATTGAGAAAATATATTTCTGGATGAAATTTTTTTCAATTATTGTTATTTTAAATTCAAACAATAATTTTAGAACCTTGAAACATTAGAAATAATTTTTGTTTCATAGAAATATTTGATTATTGCATTTTTAATAAATAAATAATATTTATTTTCAAACCAATTTTAATTTTTTAAATTCGCGAATTTTATTGTTTAGTAATTTTCCAATTCGGGAATTTTACAGTATCAGGAATTTTATTTTTCGTGTTTTTTCAATCGTTTCAAATAGATAATATTTATATAGAGAAAAATTTCAATTGTTTAAATTCTGGAATTTTCTAGTTCGGCTATTTTATATTTCTGCAGTTTTCTGTCAGAAAATAAAATATTTGAAATAGAAAATTCCCGAAATCGAAAAATCCCAAATTGGAGAATTCTCGAATAATAAAATTCCTGAAAATTTTATAATAATACCGAATTTGAAAATTCCCTGCGGTTTATAATATTGCAGAATTAAAAATTTCCTCAATATTAATATTCCCGTGAGAAAATTGGCGCCCTGAAAAGTCACGAAAAATAAAATTCCCGAGTTGGAAAATTCCCGAATAATAACATTTTCGACAGAGTTTATAATATTACCGAATTTTAAATTTCCCGAATAATAATATTCCTGACAGAAAATTGCCGAATTATAAAATATCCGAACTAGATAATTGCCGATTTATAAAATTCCCAAATTTTAACATTTAAAAGAATTTTTCTCCTAAGTATGATTTATTTATTAATATACAATAAACTATTTTTTATAAAAAAAATTATTTTCAAATTATTATTTCTAAAATTATTGTTTGACTTAAAAACAACAATAATTGAAAAATATATTTATGGATGACATTTTTTAAAATTATTGTTATTTTTAATTCAAACCATAATTTTAGAAACTTTAAGCATTAAAAATCAATTTTGTTTCATAGAAATATTTGATTATTTTATTAGGGGTAGCCCGGCCGGGATCCGACCAGAAACCTTGTTGTAGTAGGGCCAACCGGGGCAATTTCTGCACGGGATATTCCATTTTTAGTAAAAAAATCCTTTTTAGTTGAAAATTCAACTATTTGGTTTGAAGTTCATCTTTCTTGATCTAAACTTCATCCGTTTGGTTGAGGATCAAATTTGAACTAAATAAGGAAATCCAACTTTTCTTTGTTAAAAGTTAATTTTTTTGGTTAAAGAATCTATCCTTATATTTTTGGTTGAAAATTCATCTATTTTGTTGATAACTCATCAGTTTTGGTAGAAAATATATCGTCTTGGTTATGAAAACAAAATTTTTTGGTTGAGAATTTCATTTTTAATTGAAAATTAATCTTTACTGCTTGAATATTTATGTATTTTGATGATAATTCATTTTCTTGATTGAAAAATCAAATGTTTTGTAGAGAATTCATATATTTTGTTAAAAATTATATTATTTTGTTAACAATTTAATTATTTTGTTGAAAATTCAACAATTTTGTTGAAAAGTCATCATTTTCGATTTCAAATTAACATTTTCATTCAAAATTCATATTTTCGGATTGAAAATTCGACTGTTTTGTAAAAAATTTATCTTATTGGTTTAAAATGCAACTATTTCATTGAAAATTATTCTATTTTAAAGTAAGATTCTACTATTTTGTTGAAAATTTAGCTACTTGATCGTAAATTAACTCTTTTATTGAAAATTAACTTTTTTTCGGTAGAAAATTAAATTTTTTGGGTGAAAATTAAACTATTTATTTGAAAATTAAAGTATTTTGTTGAAATTTTTTCTCTTATAAGTTGAAAATTCGATTATTTGGAATAAAATTCATATATTTTGTTGAAAATTAATCATTTTTGTTTAAAATTCATCAACTTGGTTGATGATTATAATATTTTATTCAAATTCTTCGTTTTTAGTTCAATCTACGTTGCTGAAAATTAGTTTTTTTTTGTTGAAAATTAGTTTTTTAAACTGAAAATTCAATGAATCAATTTTTTGTTGAAAAATGATCGATTTTCAGTAGAAAATTAAACTTAATGTTGAAAATTGATCTTCCTTAATTAAAAACGAACTGTTTTGTTGAAAATTCTCCTTTCTCGATTAATAAGTCAACTATTTTCTAGAAAAAAATTACGTTCAAGCTTGAAAATATAACTATCTTGTTAAAATTTCGACTTTTTGGACAAAAAATTTAACTTTTTTGTTGAAAATTCATCTTTTTTGGTTAAAAATTCAACTTTTCGGTTAAAATTTAATCTGTTTTGGTTAATGATTCAACTATTTTGTTGACGAAAAAAATATAGACTAAAAATTAATCAAATAAAATTTTGACTAACACCACATCCACCGTTCAAAATATTTAGTTGAAAGTGTACGAAATTTGTTGAAAATTCGTATTTTTTGGTAAAAAATTCAACTATTTGGTTAAAAATTTATGTATTTTGTTGAAAATTCGTCTTTCTGGTAGATATTCAACTATTTCGTTAAAAATTTATATTTTTGGCAGAACATAAATCTTCTTAGTTGAAAATTTAACTATTTGGTGAAAAATATATGTCTTTTGTTTACAATTTGTATTTTTCGCTAGAAAATCTAAGTTTTTGATTAAAAATGCTACGTATGGTTAAAAATTAATCTGTTTTTGTTGAGAATTCAAGTATCTTGTATGAAATTTGTCTTTTTTGTTAATATTTAACTGTTTTTTATTTAAAATTAAAACCCTTTGTGGTTTAAATATCAAATATTATATTTTTTATTGAAAATTCAACCATTTTTTCCTAAAAGGTCTTACTTATTGGTTGAAAATCCAACTGTTTTGCTAAAAAAAGTCGTCTCTTTGGCTTGATAATTCAACAATTTAATAAAAATTTTGTTACTTTCTTTACCAAAATTTTTTAAATGGAAAATACAAATCTTTTGTTGAATATTTATATTTTTAGTTTGATAATGTATCTCTTTCTGTAGAAATTTTTTCTTTTTTTGGTTAAAAATGCAAATGTCTGGTTAAAAATTGATCTGTTTTAGATCAAGATTTAAGTATTTTGTTGAAAATTTGTCTTTTTCAGGTAAATCCAACTATTTTTTATATTATATTAAAATATTATTTGTTGAAATATCAAATCTTATATTTTTTGTTGAAAATTCATTTTTTTAAATTGAAAATTCAACTCCTTGGTTGAAAGTTGAACTAATTCCTTAAAAGACTATTTTTTTATTCAAAGATTCATAATTTTAGTTAAAAATACATTTTTTTTTACAAATTATGTTTTTACGCTGAAAATTTAATTAATTTGTTGAAAATTCAACAGATTTGTAAAAAATTCATATTTTCGGCTCGAAAATTAAACAATTTGGTATAAAATTTAACTATTTGGATAAAAATTTACTAATTTTATTGAAAATTCATCCTTTTTGGTTATATTTAACTGTTTTTTAATTAATGTCACAATCTTTTTGGTTTAAATATCAACTATTTGATTTTTGGTTTAAAATTGAGCTGCTTTAGTTGAAAATTCAACTCTGTTTGAGAATTCATGTATTTTTTTAAATCGTATTTTCAGATAGAAAATTAATCCTTTTCTTTGAAATTTAACTATTTGGTAGAAAACTTAGTTGATAATAATTTATACTGACAAGAAAACTCCCACCATGAATATTGACGGCTAAGTTTCACATTAAAAAAAAATACCACTTTTGACAATCTGAGACTTCTAAATAATTTTTTTTCTTGCCTTAGAATCTATCTATTTGGTTTCAAATTCAATTTACAATTTGTTCTTGATTGAATTTCAATTTTTTGTTATTGCGAAATTTGTCTGTTTTGCTTGAAAGTTGAACTATTCGATTATGAACGCAACATTTGACTGAAAATTAATTTTTCATCGAAAATGTAAGTGAAAATCTTTCTAGATGAATTATGAATTAAGTTTTGACCAATAAAATAGTAATATTTCACCATTTCACTAATGGAATTTTAAAGTTATAAAATGAAGCATGGGTAATCAGATTAGGTGTATGAATAATTCTTGTTTCTCGCTTTTGAAGCAGTAACTTCTAAATACGTAATTTTAGTGGAGGTAACATAATTTTTTATTAATAATTACATTAATTATATTTTTGTATTATTTAAAATCATCCGTAACTTCTACAATGTTTTCCAACAATAATTTGCCTGTTCACAATTTTCACAATGTTAGCTTCTTATTTTTTCTCTAATGTTGAAAATTTTTAACAATCTTCGTTAAAGTTCTGTTAAAATAAAAACATTGAAATCATGGAAATCTTTTAAATCCTTGATACAATCCTGTAAGTCTTGTGAAATCCCTTGAAATTTCATTTATTTTCCAAAATTCTCTCGAAATCCCTTGAAATTGAAAATTGTATCTTCAGTCATCCCAAAAAATTTATTTAAATTCCTCAAAGTTTTTAAAATATCTTTGAAATCTTCGGGTTTTGTTACAAATATTTGAAAACCTTGAAAATCTTTTTAAATCTTGTAGTATCTTTAAAATAAAAGCTTCAAAATTCTTTGCTACTCCTTGAATGTTTTGAAATAACATAAAATCTTTTTGAATCATTTGAAATTTTGTAAGAGTCCTCATAGCCCTGAAAAATTTTGAAATCTACATAAATACCTAGAAATAATTTGAAGCCCTATGTTAAATGAATGAATCAATCAGTCTTTTATAATTTTTTTATTTTCTGAATCAATATTTTAAATATTTTGAAATGATTTATTTCTGTTCTGAGTTTCTTATAATGATTTGATTTTGCAATACGCGAACTTGAAAAATTTGTCAAGTTCGAGTATTGTGAAATCAAATTTTGTCAACCTCATGTACACAGTCTGAATAAAATAGAGGAAACTCTTGAAACATTTTATTTTAGTATATGCAGACTTACTGAAATTATTACTTTCGTAAATAAAGGATTCATAAGGATTTCAAAATATTTCAAGAATATCAAAGATTTCAACAAGGATGCACACCAGATTTCAAATATTTCAAAAAATTTCAAAAATTTTAAACGATTTCAACATTTTTCCGGAGACTCAAAAAGATTTCACAAGGATTTGAAATATTTCAATGATTTCAAACATATACAAAAGATTTCAGAAAGACATCACAAAGATTTCAAAGATTTCATACAAAATTTGATAAAGAATTTAAAAAGATATAATAATTTCAAATATTTCACAAAATTTCAAAGATTTTAAACGATTTCAAAATTTTTTTAAAGGATTTCAAAACATTTCAAAACATTTCAATGATTTTAAACGATTTTAACATTTTTTCGAAGATAAAGATTTTTAATATTTTAAATGATTTTAAACAATTACAAAAGATTTCAGAAAGACTTTACAAATATTTCAAAGAACTCATAAGTTTTTCAAAAGATTTCAAGACTTTCAAAGATTTCAGCAAGAGACACAAAATTTCAAAGATTTGAAAACCTTTGAAAGATTTTAAACGAGTTCCAAATTTTTCAGAAGATTTCACAAAGATTTTTAATATTTTAATGATTACAACGAATACAAAAGGTTTCAAGAAGATTTCATAAATATTTCAAAGAATTAATAAGGATTTCAAAAGATTTCAAAACATTTCAAAGATTTTAAACGATTTCAACATTTTTTAGAAGATAAATATTTTTAATATTTTAAATATTTAAAGGATTTTAAACTATTACAAAAGATTTCAGAAAGATTTTACAAATATTTCAAAGAATTCTTAAGGATTTCAAGAGATTTCAGGCATTTCAAAGATTTCAACAAGGATACAGTACACTAGATTTCAAAGATTTCAAAACATTTCAAAGATTTTAAACGATTTCACAAGGTTTCAACAAATTTGAGAAAATTTCAAAAAATTTAAATAATTCCAAATGAACACAAAAGATCTCACAGAAAGATTTCATGAAAAATTTAAAAAAGATTTTTAAAAAATACAAGAATTTCAAAGATTTTAAACCATCACAAACATTTTTACAAAATTTCAAAAGATTTCACAAATATTTCAAAAGATTTCACAAATATTTCAAAGAATTAATAAGTATTTCAAAAGATTTAAAACTATTTCAACATTTTTTGGAAGATTTCACAAAGATGTCAAATATTTAAATGAATTTAAATGAATACCAAAGGTTTCAGGAAGATTTTACAAATATTTCAGGATTCATAAGGATTTCAAAATATTTCAAGAATATCAAAGATTTCAACAAGGATGCACACCAGATTTCAAATATTTGCGAGACACTCGCATGTGGAAAACCGTCATCTGTTTTCCACATGCGAGTGTCTCGCTTACTCTAATTATTTTGCATTGACACTTCTTAAGGAGCGAGAAAGACAGATAACCTTAGTTCCGCCGGCCCTGAAGGGCAAGGTTCCTAAGAGGTTAAAAATAGCAGGTTCAAAATGCATAGAGAAAGAAAAAAAGGCAAAGCAGTGGAAGGAATGATGATCGAAGTAAGGAACGAATACATAACAGAAAAGGATAAGAAAGAGATGAAAGAACAGAAAGGATTAATAGTGGAAGAGGTAAAGATGGGAGAAGAGAGTTGGAATGTAGTCGGGGTGCATATGAACAGTAATATATTGGAAAATTCAGAGGAGATGAGAGAACTGATGGAAGAAAATAAATAAAAGATTAGGCCTATAATTGCAGTAAATTTTCACGCGAGAAGAGAAGATAAAGTAGGACGAGAATGAGGAGGAGAGCTAGGAAGAAACCCCAAAGACAAAATACTGAATGGAGAAGAAGAAAAATTTTTAATAGTTTGGAGGAGATGGGATGGTTTATCCTAATCGGAAATATGAAGGGGGATGAGGAAAGGGAACATCAAGTATATACGCACAGAAGGAGAAATGGGAACAATAATTGATAATGTGATAGTGGACAACGAGGTAAGAGAGAAGAAAGAAACTACCTCCGGGGGATTAGATAGATTCGGATCACATTTCTATAATAGTGACATTAAAGGGTGACAAGAGTAATAACAATATGGGTAAAAAGGAAGCAAAGGTGAAAAGAGCAGAAATAGAAGGTCAATAGAAGGAAAAGAACAGTTCAAGGAAAAATGTCAAGAATATCAAAATTGCATAGGAAAATGTAAACAAGGAGATGGAGATCATGATAGGACAAATAAAAAGAGTGTTGAAGTTTACAAAAAAAAAAAGAGGGGAAAGAAGAGATGGAAGTGGATGGGATAAGAAATGTAATGAAACGAAGAAGAAAATGAGAAAAGAACTAAGAAAATGGAGAAAAGGAATGATTAGTGAAGAAAAATGTAGGAGAAAAAAGAAAGAATATACTGACTTGTGTAATCAAAGGAAAAGAGAAGTAAATGAAAGATTTGAAAACAAGGTGGAGAAGAAGTGGATTTGAATGTATAAAATAGAGAGATAAAGGAAAAGAACAGAATAAACCAGGAGATGGTAAAGTGGAAAAATTATATTATGTATTTGCTAGGAGGGGTAACGAGGAAAATTCAGAAAGAAGCATAATATGTCAGGAAAAGATATGAAGGAGAGGACATAAGCAGGGAAGAAATAGTCAAGGTGCTAACTCAATTGAAACATTTTCTGGATTTTTCACGTTCATACGAAAAATGTAATAGTTGATGTTTTAACAAAAAAAAGTATCTCAATTTTAAATTAAGCGCAGTTGAATTCAACTAAAATTGACGCATTTTCAAACAAATACTTGCATTTTCAACTAAAAAATATGCATTTTTAGCTGAAGTGCTAGATTTCCAACTGGAGAAAAAAAATTTGAACAAAGGAGTTCACCGTTCCACTAAGAAGTTGAATTGTCAACTAAAAAATATGAGTTCTTGACAAAAAATGTAGTAGTTAATATTTGAAAAAAAAAGTATATGAATTTGAAATAAAAAACCGTTGAATTCAAACCAAGAGAAGAAAACAAAAATTGCGACAAAATGTTCGAATGCTGAGAAAAAACAGATAAATTCTTTACTAAAAAGTGACATTTTGAAAAACAAAAGAATGAAATTTCTACCGAAAAAGACGAATTTTCAAACCGAAAAGACCAATATTTCGCGAGAGTGTTGAACTTTGTACCAAGAGAAATTCTTCACTCAAGAGTGAAAATAATTAAAAGTTCAATTGTCAGTTTGAAAAATCAATTTTCAACAAAAAACGAATATCCAGGGCCGGACATTTATTTTTTTTCTTTCCGAAAGTGTTTTCATAAATTTGCGCAGTTTCGAATTCCACTTTTTGGAAATTTAAAACATCTTAAGATCACCATGAAACGTTTCAGAAAATTCGGAATTTCAGGGTGTGAAAAAAATTCCAACTCTCCTATATTGAGCTATATATCTCTAAGGCTTTTGACATTATTTTTTGACCTTGAAAAACTGTTTCTTCAGATTCACGTATTTCAGTTGTTCGTCGAAACTTAAAAATGTTTCGTTGAAAGAAATGTAAGAAATTTCTCCGAAAGCTCAATTTTGAAACATGTATTAATGTGCATTCGACAGTCATTACTTAGATGTGGCATATAAATTTCTATTGGCACTCTACAGTTGCTCATCATGAAAATCGAGGACTGCCAGTTGATTTCGAGAATTAAATCATTCTGATGCGCCATTTTCTAATAAAATAAAAAATCCGGAATCTGTATGAAATCATTGCATACCAACAGTACTAGTAGGAAGAACAGTGCAGGGAGAGCGGTGAGGATAGGTCTTTGGAAAATAAAAGTGGACGAAAAAATGTAGATGTGAGACGAAGAGAAAGAGCTGCTGTACTGGAAGGTAGCAGAGGTGAAGAAAAAAGATGAGGAATTCTGGAGGTATATTCAGGAATTTGATGTAGTGGGACTGGTAGAGACTTGGGTAGACAGTAAGTTATGGGAACTCTCTTTGTGAGATGAAAATTTTTCTGTCGGGCTGAAAATTAATATATTCCATGTATGTCTCACATAATTTATGGATGGCCCCTAAGAAAATTCGTATAACTATTGCCAGCAAAAGTGATTGACCCTTAAAGTTAGCCCCTCTCTGTGATAACATAAAGAATGAGCGGGGTCGTTGAAGACCCCAGCAGAAATTTGTTTATTTAAATTTATATTTATTTATAATAATAATAATTGAATATTGTATATTGAATATATTAATAATTGAATACTGAATTCTTTTATTGATTTTTTATTATATTTAAATTATTAGAATACATTTCAAGTTACTTAGAACTGCTTCAGATCTTTTGAACTTTCTGAATTCTCTTAGAATCTTCAAAATACACGTAGAATTATTTTAACTTCCATCGAGTATGTTGCATTCTGTAGAATTCAAACAAATTCCTAGAATCCACATGTACTTTTTTGACTTCTTTTGAACTCTCTTGAAACCTTTACAGTACAGCATTAATTATTTTGACTTTCTACAATTATTTCGTATTTTCTGAATTCTTCTAAATTCTTTTGAAGTCTCTGAAATATTTTGTATTCAAATAGTCTTCTGAATTCTTTTTCATTTTTCTGAATTCTTTCGATATCCTTAAAATACGCGTTAAATTATTTTTAATTCTTTCAAGTGTTTTGAATTCTGTAGAATTCTTTAGGATTTAAAATATTTGAATACAGTTAAAGTAATGTAACGTGTATTGTAAAATTTCAAGTGAATTGAAAATATTTAGATAATACAAAAGAATTCATCGAAAAATATGTCACAAAATTTAGAAGAAATCAGACAATTCAAAAATTATCAGAGAATTCAGAATAAATCAGGAGAGTTCATACAATACAAAGGACTTGCAGAAATTTACATCAATTCATGGTGTAAAAAAATTCAGTGATATTGTGAATTTAACAAATTCAGAATAGTTTAGAGAGTTCAGAAAATTTGGAAAAAATTCAAAGAATTCAAAGAATTTGGAAGAATGCAGAGAATTCGAAAGAAGTCTGAGAATAGCGGAAGAATTCATAGAATTACAAAGAATTCAAAGAATGAAGAAGAATTTAGGAAATTCGGAAGAATTCGCAGAGTGCAAAATAATTCACAAAGTTAAGAAGAATGTACAGAATTAAAAAAAAATTTAGAGGATTTCAGAAGAATTCAGAGAACACAAAAGAATTCCAAATATCTCAGAAAATTTAAAAAAGTTTACGGAATTTAAAAGAATTCAGACAATTGAGAAGAATTCAGAGAATTTGGAAGAATTCAGAGAATGGCGAAAGCTTCTGTCCTTTCAACTCCCTATTTGGAGGAGTTTCTCTGGAGCCCTTTTTCCTCTTGCCTATAGGACGCGCTTTGCGTCCTCTCTTTTTTTGTGCTCCGCTACGATGCCCCTTCCTTACGGAGACTTCCGTTAGCTGCACTTCTACGGCTTCGACAAGATTGTCTTCACCAATTTTCCTTAGTTCACACCACCTCTGGTAGATTGCCCCCTAAGGAGCCTTCCACTTTTGGCGGTGGGTTACAGGAGGGTCCCGAAACGGGCCCCTAATTGGTTTTGGTTTGTTTTGTGTTTTGGGAGTTTGTTTAAGTCCCATGCGAAGCTCGGGAAATAAAAAACGCCCCCCGCAGAGCCCCGCTTGCAGGGGGTGGGTTTACATACTATGGGATTCGACCTGGTGTCCCAAAGTCACCGTTAAGACACCTCCATTGGGATCTTCATAGTTCGGGAGCATGAGAACTTGCGCCCTCAATATTCCAGGAGGCTTTGCCATTACGTCCAGGAAGGATCGCTCCTTAGTTTAAGTCCCACCGACTAGAGTCCGTCAGTTCTCCAGTGTAGCCACATCTTGCAGTGCAGCCCCTCAGGTTCACCTATTTCAGATCTACATTCTAATGAGACACGTAAGCTCTTCCAGCAGCTACAAGGTCCCGCGATCCCTAGGGAAAGAACTATTTTGCTAAAACGTCATCTTCTTTGGTCAAAAATGTAACCACTTTATGGAAAGTTGTACTTCGTTGTTGAAAATTATTTTCGTTGTTGTTGAAAATTCGTTGTATTTTTCATTGAGAATTGAATTTTTTAGCTGAAAATTTAAGCATGAAATTTTGTATTAAAAATTGATTTTGTGTTACAAATTCAACTGCTTGGTTGGAAATGTATATTTTGCAGTTATAAATTCAACATTTTGCTAGAAAATTTCTGTATATTGTTGAAAATTCTGATTTTTTCCTTGGAAAACTAACCTTCTTTGTTAAAACTTCATCTTTTTAGTTGAAAATGTAATTATTTTCATAGAAAAGTTAACTATTTGTTTAAAAATCAAACTATTTATTCAAAAATTCGACCAATTACTAAAAAATTCACTTTTCACTTGAAAAGCCTTATTTTCCAAATGAAAAATCAACTGTTTGTATATAACTCGTCTTTTTGGCTACTTTTTGGTCATAAATTCAACTATTTGGTTGAAAGCTGAACTAATTTGTTAAAAATTTATTTTCATGATTGCAGATTCATCTCCTTATTTGAATATTTAAGTATTTTGTTAAAACTTCGTTTTATTTTTGTGTGAAAATTAAATTTTTGAACCTTAAATTTAACGATCAGTTTAGTTAAAATTCTTTTCATGGTTAAAAATGTACCTATTCAAAACAAATTTGTTTAATATTTATTTGAAAATTATTTTTTTAAACTAAAAATTTAACTATTCTATTTTAGGTTGAAACTGTATCTATTTGTTTAAAAATTAATCGTTTTGTTTGGAAACAGAATTATTTGAATGAAACTTGAACTCATTGGGTTAAAATGAATTTTTATCAACTGAAAATTTAACTATTATAGTTAGATATTCATTATTTTAGTTGAAAATGTAACTATTTGATTTAAAGTTAAACTCTTTCAGTAAAAAATCAGTATTTCGTTGATTATTCATCATTTTAGTTCAAAATTATTAGTATTATTTTTTTAGATGTAAATATTTTGTTAATATTTTTTTAAATCAATGTTTTAAATTTCAAATTTAACTATTCTGTTTTTGGTGGAAATATTATACTGTTTAGTTGAAAATCCAACTGTTAGGTGGAAAATCGTTAAACTAATTTCGTTGAAAATTTGTACGTTTTGGTTGAATTAAATTGTTTTATTATTTAAGATCACAATTATTTTTGGTTCAAATATTAATCTATTACATTTTTCGTTAATAATTCAACTTTTTTGTCAAAGATTCAAATTGTTGGTTAAAAATTCATGTACTTTATTGAAAATTCGATTTTTTTTGTCGAAAATTAATTTTCTTGAACTACAACTCAACTATTCAAGTTGAATATTCATTATTTTAGTTGAGACTTCATCTCTTCGGTTAAAAATTAAACTATTTTTTGAAAATTCGTTTTTCTAGAGTGAAATTGAATTTTTCCAACTGTCAATTTAACTGTTATGTTTTGAGTTGAAAATTGATATTTCCAGTACATAGTAATTAATCTTCTTGGCTGAGAATTGATATATTTTATTTAAAGTTGAATTCATTTCGTGAAAATTCAATTTATGTGGTTGGTGATTGATCAGTTTAGTTAAAAATTCTCTTCATCGTTAAAAATGTACCTATTTAAAATAATTTGATTATTATTTATTCAAAAATTATTTTTTGAAACTAAAAAATTAACTATTCTATTTTAGGTTGAAACTGTTTTTTTGTTTGTTTAATAATTAATCGTTTTGTCCTTAAATAGAATTATTTGAAAATTCTGTCTCTTTGTTGTTAGAAATGTAACTATTTTGTTGAAAATTCAACGTTTTATGAAAAAAAAATTTCAGAACCTAGGAAATTGTAAATCAACGATGAATAGGAATCAGAACTAGCTAAATCTCCGGACAGACTTTTAAAAAGAAATAAATTAATTCCCTGAGCAAGAGAGATTTATATCATTCTTTTTGGCTCACACTGATGATACTGTGGTACTAGCAGCTTCTCCAGTTGATGTTTAGATCAACATAAATATAATTGCTCAATACTGCAAAGAAAGTTTTCTTTCCATTAATGAAATTGAATCAAAGGTTCTAATTTTTCATGAAGGCAACATTATTCAAGATTATAACTTCCGTTATAAGGGCGCGCTACTGGAGGTCCCGAAAATTAATAATGATTAATTATATTTGATAGAACTTGCATGTATATTATTTGATATGGATTCTTTAAGGGAATATCGCTGTTTACTTTTATTAGCCGTGAATTCTGTTTTCAATTTTACTGAGCTTTTTGGAAAGTTCAACATTCAATAAAATAACTCTTAACATTTTAAAGAAAGATGGCGATTGTAATAAAACATCACTGCTTGCGTCGCAGACTTAAGAAAAATATAGCTTTACGTTTCTTGTTGCAGAGTTAAGTTTTGAGACTTCGCCTGATGGGAAACACATTGACCTGAATCGTTCTCCTGTCCGATCTCCTTCTTCCGTGAGGCCTAGGTCCAGGTCTCCTCATGCCAGGCATTCTCTTCCTGAAAGGTGCATGGTTCCACCTACTAGGCTTGCTACTTCTAACGGACGTGGATATGCGCTTGAAGACCTTGAACTTATTCGGCTTACTTCGAAAACCAATTTGCACCGGATATTCAAACTTCGAAAATACACTTTTTCTGTCAATACACCAATCACATTGAGAACAGGTCGTAATATCTTCACGCCCATGCCAACCTCCGAACAAATTGTTTTCTCAACATCCACTGGTGATGTCTTTGCAGTATTAGAGAGTGCTAATGTTCTTGCTGGCATGTATATGAATCATCATACGCGGGCAAAAATGAACATGGAAAGTAGCACTGTTACCTTTTTGACCCCAGAAGAAGTCGATGAAACTCCGTTTGGTAAGAAACGCCTAATCACACGAAATTTCGAAATATACGAAGAAAAACTCGCGTAAACTGTGAGCCTTCACACTACTAATTTGATATAAAGAAAAATGTAACAATATAATCTAATCTTATTTGCGATCCGAAGTCGGATCAAAATGTTAAATGTGAGTTGTAATTATGAATACTAATAAAAAGTAGAGTTAATAGTTCACTTTTATGATTTTTCTGCATTTTGGGTTTAATATAATTAAACCCTGTGGAAAATCTCCTTTCTCATTTCAAAAGTAGAATAGTAATCGTGATAGACACAAAAGGTTTTAGATTTTCCCCCGAAGTCTTAAATCAATAAAATAAAATCAACATTTATGAAAATGATGTTGATAACTAATGGTTATCCGGCATACTGATGCTACATATGCAATAGATAGGGATAACAAATATCTCGATATTTTAGTAAACCAGATTTAATATTTTTGGATGAATAATCGGCCACGTGACCCACTCGTCACATGGCCTTAACTTGACCCAGCAACTGTCCTAACTTGATTAGTTTCTAATATCTCCAGCGCGGCGATAGTTGTCCCATCATTGCATTTTCTTGCATATGAAGCAATGGAACTAAATCACTTTTTTAAATTTTTTAGTAAACAAAATGTTATTTTTTCGCGAAAAATATTGAAATTAAAAAAAGGTCACTTATTTAACATTTCACAATAGTTTTCCAATAATTTTCTATGAATACTATAAAGAGAAAATATTGAGTATAAGGTCGTACAATAATCCTGACAAAGTGGAACATATCTTAGATTTGAATTTTTATAAAAAGTAAAGTATAATTCTTGAAATTTATTCCCAAACATAATGAATAATATCAACAATGGAATATAAGAAGAATTTCCTGTAGAAAAATTTGAATAGTATAAAGTTCAAACTTACAAAGTGCGTAATTTTGCTTCTGAATATATAATGGATATAATGTACTTGAAATTGAATTTAACTAAAGTTATATTGGAAAAAATGTTATTTATTAATCAGTAAAGAATATCAAAAATAATTGCTCTGATTGCTCTATTTTATCATTATATCCGTGTTAAAGTCTTAAAAAAAAGATGTTTGAATAATGATTCTATTTACATCTTGAACCTTTTATAAAATTATTAATTTATAATTGTTCCTTGAAAAAAAAAATTTTTTCAAAAATTTTACTCATTGAAAAAATTATTTTAAATGCTGTTCTCTTATTTTCATATTAATTAATCATTAATGAAAATTCAATTCAATTTCAATTACCCCCGCTGAAAAAAAGGCCGAATTCATCACAAATGGTCAGAAGTTCTGACGATTTTCAAACATGCTGAGCTTTCTAGCCGAGTCTGACTATTTCTGAAGATATGCTAATTCACATCCTATCAGGTAGCTCATCAGCTAGGACTGCAGGTAGGCCAAACGAAAAGGATTACAAATTAAAAATAATTGTTTTCCAATGTTGCGTATACAGATTCAAAAGTTATAAATTCGGAATTTACGGGTTTTGACGATTTCAGATACCTGAAACTTTTTTTACAAAATTAAAAATTAAGATGAATACAATGTATCTTGTAAAGAGAAATGGATACGTCAAAACGGACAAAACTTTCAGATTCACCTTCAGAGTCATTTAGTATTTGAATATTAATAATTAAATATAAGTAAAAAGAGAATATGAATATATAACAATTTTATGTTATATTAGCGTTTAAGCCTGAAATCGGTATTTTTAGCAAAAGGTCATCAGATTTCGAGGAATATAAAAAATGTATGTACAATTCTAGGTTAAGCTAAATGTTAGGTCCAGAAATATCAATATAGACTTCAAAGAAGACTCATCACTTTATAGAAATTCAAGATTATACTAACATTTTTCATTTGAAATCAATTTCAGTAAGAAATCATTGGTATTTGAATAAGATAATTTTTTTAACAATACCAGATTATGTTCTGCACATTTTCATTGGAAATAGATAAAGATTTCAATAATGATTTACAGTTTAAGAACAATTTAGGATCTCCAAGCGTAAAAATTGTTTGGTATGTTAGTGTTTTCCGTTAAAAGTATCCATTGTTAATGAAGAATCACTAGATTTCTGAGAATATTCACAACAGTGAAACAATAATAGGCATTTTCATATTGAATATATATCATATTAAGTATTTTTGTAGAAAATTGGTATTTTTGAACAAAAATGCAACGGTGGATTTTTCATCGAATTTTTCTATTTCATTATCATCAAGATTGTAAACTATGTAACTTATTTAAATTAAATATGTATAATAAAATAATGTTGATGATCATTTGAGCTGAAAAAATACAGCTGTTCATTTGAAAAAATATGTAATACAATTGAATTGCAATCTACGTTATTGCACTCAAGCAAGTATTTTAGACCACAGAAATATTTTTCAATTAGTGGGATATTCTTTTGTTCTGAACATTCAGAAGTTTGACGTAAAGCAATAGTTTGTTCAACGTATGAAGCATTTTAAAAAATGACAAATTCATTTGGTTGATATGTATATTTTTGACTTTAATTAATTTTTTCTTGATCAAAGAAATATTCCTGACAGACCAATAGGTCGTATTCTTAAATCAAACAATGTTTACTTAATCCTATAAAAATATCTTTGGCTGAAATAAATCATTCTTTTGATTAATAGGGCATATATTACTTTGCTTCAAATAAATATTTATTTGCACATATTCAGAATCTCGTTTTTTCATGTTGACGGTATTTTGTGCATGAAGCTAAGGCGATTGATTGAAGAGATTATGGAGACGAAAGTAAAGAACATACTGTTTTTTTATAGATTTTTGCAGTCTGCGCATGAATTTGATATTCTTTCTACTACAAAGCCAGAAAATAATTCTTTTTTCTGTAGCTGAAGTTATTTCAATAGTCAAAAGTATAATAAAACAATGTTTGTCGTCGATTTTTATGTGCTAAGCACGTCTTTAGTTCCATCTTTTATTTGAAACATCGAAAACATTCAACTTTAATTATTTTGTTGACAATTCGTCTCCTGAAATTTTTAATTCTTTTGTTGAAAATGCAATGGTGTTTTGTTGCGTTCAAATTATTTTTGTTCAAAAATTCGACCACATGATTGAAAATTCATCCTTGTAGGGTGAAAATTCAATAATCTGGTTAAAAATTATAATATTTGGTTCAAAGTTAAATTATATTGTTCTGGTCAAAATTTTAAATGTGTTGTTGAAAATTCATCCTTTTGGATTTTAGATTCGTGTTTTATGGTAGAAAACTAATCTTTTCTGGTTGAGATAAATAAATTTGAAATTTTTAATGTCAACCTGAATGATTTCATTCCGTTTATAACATCATTTTCTATGCTAAAAATATGACAAGATTTGAAAAAGACGGAAAAAATCAGACGATCATAATGTGTGTGATTAGATCAGATTTTATTTTCTACCATATTTAGCAAATATGGTCCTTCGAGCCGGACATCTAGCAACCAGCATGTATTGCCTTCTGGGCCCCGAAATTTTATTGAAATGAATAGGTAATCACATGCTAATAATGTGTGACATCAGTTGAGAGTTACACTAGAACGTCAACTGGATTTAGTTTTTCATTGGATTTTATTTTCTATTCTATTTAGTTTAAAGGAAAATTGATATGACGCAGGTGAAGTTTAATAGAATGGGCTTCAGTGAATGGTTTACAATTTGTCATTCGCAAACATGGTCCTTCGAGCCGGGTATGTAGCAACCTCCATGTACAGCCTTCTGAGCTTTGAAAATTCAATTGAAGTAAATAGATAATCAGATGATCATAACATTCTCCATTAGTTAAGAAAGTTACACTAGATAGCCAAATGGATTCATTTTTAAATTGGATTTTATCTTTTATTCAATTTAGTTCGAAGAGAAATTGATATAGCGTAGTTGTTTTATTAGAATGGGCATCAATGAGAGGTCAACAATTTGGCATTCGCAGATATGGTCCTTCGAGCCGTTCATCCAACAACCTAAATCTGTAGCCTTCAAAACCTCATTATTTGGTTAAAGTGAATAAGTAATCAGATAATCATGATATGTGTCATCAGCTAAAAATGTTACATTGGAAAGAAAAATGGATTCATTTTCAAATTGTATTCGTTCTTTTGTTCTATTTCATTTAGAGAAAAATTGATATGACGTAGGTAAGGTTTGATAAAATGAGCATCAATGACAGGACAACAATTTGGCATTCGCAAATATGTTCCTTCGAACAATTCAAATTCGAAATTTGATTAAAGTGAATAGATAATCAGATGATAATAATATTTCTTATTAGCTAAGACAGTTATATATACAAAAGCTATGTTTTTTTCGCGATTTCAACAACATATTAATTGCCCTAATAAGCTGAAAATTAAAATAAGTTTGATTCAAATGT
Organism: Andricus grossulariae; assembly: GCA_011634705.1. Classification (NCBI taxonomy): domain Eukaryota; kingdom Metazoa; phylum Arthropoda; class Insecta; order Hymenoptera; family Cynipidae; genus Andricus; species Andricus grossulariae. Next base: position 190,086,008 of record JAABKJ010075445.1, on the reverse strand, counting down.
TTTCTGTTTTGAACATAGTTCCTGGAAAAGAATGGATATAAGTTGCCTATCTCAAAATAGGATTTTTTTTTCTCGCAAAATGAGAATAATTCAAGTGTCAAACTGTAACATGAACTAAGCTACTTTCTTATTCTCCATTGTCTCATTTTTGTTGCAATTCAAAGCAACACAGAATCGGCGTACTTTTAACGATCAGCGTTTTTCTGTGCCGGGCCCTGAATTCCCACGCGGAAAAAGTATATGTAGTTTACACATAGTGGACAAAATTATGTACAATATTTTCTACTGTGTATACTTTTTGTGCTCAGGTCTATCATAGTCAACAAACATAACATAAAACTCATTGTTGAACATTGCTTGGTTACGGAGTGCACCTCGTTGACTGTTATCATGTCTTAAATTTATAGCACAGCATGTGGTCGCTCAAATCTTTATGTGTAGTTGTGCATATTACTGTAAAGTAGCTATATTTTCGTTAATTCTGATATGAAAGAGTAGATAATGAAATGAGCATGTATGTTTACAGAGAAGTTGGAGAAAATTAGAAAAAAGTCTCTGATAATTGAACGGGTCTTCGCATAAAAAAATATGATTTTGTCATATCTTTATAGAAATAAATTTACTCGTACTTACCGACGGCTTCATCTTTTTTGGCTGGCTGCATTTTCATGTCACATGTCCATAATTCCGAATCCTTGGCTGTTTCATAAGCGCAATTTTCTGTAAATTAATTGAATGATCTTCAGTAACTATTATACATTTACACATGATTCACAGGCTGGCAAAAAGCTCTCTTTTTGAACCAAATTCGCTCCAGATTTAAATTTTTAACCGATTTTGATGTATATTTCTTTAATGGCCATAGGATTTCCAGGCATAATGTGTAACTGCTAATTATATATTTTAGAATAAGCAATATTTCTCTATTTATTAACTACTTAATTTTTTTTCTAGAAATTTCAAGTGTGCCACTGATCTAAAGGATTCCAAATTCCATAAAACAGGAATCAATCTGCATAATGACTATTTGTAAATAATTTATAATGCGAAACAGTAAGAAGAAAAAATTATAATGACATAAGAAAAATTAATGAACCAGTGTTATTTTTTCGTGATTTACAATGATAAGTTGTTGAAATTCATAGTTTTTGCATAAAATTATGACAGCAATTGAAGTAAGATTATTCTTCAAATGACGTCTTGTGGTCATATTATATAGATTGACAAAATGAACACAATGAAGTTTTGTCCGCCTTATTCCGAACTTCTTGACCAGCGATTATTAAAAATAGTTTAAAGTTCAATATAGTGTAGAACGACTTCAATAATGTCAATTATACTTTTTAATAGCGACCTTAAGTTTTTTCATCTTGTTTACATCTTTATAAAGAAAATATCAACTTTAAAGAAAGAAAAGAAAACATTTTACTTTTTGTTTCCACGGCCCTGCAAAGCAATATTGAATAGGTGTTGTAATGTTTATTCATTATGGTAGACTTCGCCTATCGACTCTGTTTACTTTAAAAAATCAGTAAGGCCTTGCATGGAATAGGAGCTATAAATCTTATTATATAAAGCAGTTACTTACCGTGTCATTACTGTTACGAACTTCTTGAAAAATCAGATTTACCTTTTCTATTAATTTTCTAATAAGGAAGGAATGAAAATTTTCACTGAAATTCTACTCCTTATGTCTGTGAGTATGCTGCATTTCAAAAGTAAGTGTAATATAATATTAAATTATTATATATAATTAATACGCACCATATCTTTCTACAAAATTAAACTTGAGGGCTTACAGTTAAAATCGCTAGTTCCCAAGGTGTTTACCCTTAACATTAAAGCATTTTTGTTGATACAACGTTATAGGCTATATAGGGTCAGAATTAAAGTAATTGGTTTAATACTGGGCAGTGCATGATATATTGCTGAATAAAGTGTTGTTTTCAGATTGTGCAATACAAAATTTAGAACGGCAAAACTCTCTAATTTTGGACTTGATCCTGCAAAATTAGACTATTTAAAATTTGCGCATGCAAAACTTTTGATTTGAAATCTTAGAAAGATAATCAACATCACTAATGGGGATGGAGAAGAGAAAAATTGCATGAGGATCCTGAGTAAAATATTTTGAAATTTTAGATCGGTAATTTGAACGTCTCATTTTTAAATTGTGAACGCCTTAGCAGAGATGACGTTAGGTCCTCGAAAATAAATTTCTGCACAGGACATTATGTTCAAATTTTGTTCCGATTATTTCGAGTTATCAAAAAGCAAGGTATCCGTTGGCCTATGAGTTTCAAAAGGCAATGAAAAACTAACCCAGAACGGAAAATTTATAATTTCTTCAATATATAGTTAATCCTTTTGACCATATATACTTCATAATAGTTAAAAGTTTCAGTTGCTAGTATAGATGAACTTCATAAATGTCAATTGCTTCTCAAAATATTAGATGCAGCTGGATATCCCAATTTTCCGGCAAACCACATTTATTTAAAAATGCATGATGACTGTATTTGCGATGGACACATCTCGGGAAGCCCTCTTCCCGAAAATTTGGCCAATACACTAGCGGTAAATTCTTCCACATGAAGTTGGTTGTAGCTTCAACTTCCCCGATCACTTTTTAAGGAGAAAATATATAAGCCTGTTTTTAAAAGACTGTCGCCATCTTTGATATAACTCCTAAATTCATATTTTTTCTGATGATAAATTCAAACACAAAATAATTTTTGTTGTTATTTTTCATCGAAATAGGCCAAATTTAAAGAAAAAAACTTCAAATTAGCAGACCTTCACAATATTCAGAAATTGTGGGAGGGGGAGTTTTTCACTGATCATGAATTTGAAGGCAAAAAAAAATAATTTTATATCATTTAGCCCAATAACGCAAATGTTGAGCCGATTTCCATGAAACTCTGAACTAAGGGCTTTTTGGGATATTGTTTACAAATCTGAGGTCAACCTCTTAACAAAAATTTAGTTTCATCATAGATTGATGACCAAATCCAAAGAAAATCCACTACTTCTGAGTCGTCGAAATCTTTGCATTTATTGTTTTTTTTTCAATTTGGGCTACACAGGTAAGAAAGATTTACAACCATCCATAGGTTCGTTCTGCTTTCAAACATTTGTGCCACCCTCGTTTTGCTTTTGGGTAATTTATTAAGAATGTGGCTTCGAATGAAGGACCAACATTCTTTGACTTAAATGTCATTGTTTCCTGGCAATTTCGAAAGCCAGTTTTTTCCTAAAAATTTGGATATGAAATTGATCTAAATTTTCGTTTATTATCAAAAAATGTTTTTTTGATGTATTTTTTTTTATAATTTAACGAGAGGGTTGCTTTAAATAATGGATCACAATTTTGAATTTTACTATTTATTCTTTCATGGGCGTATTAAATTTAAATTTTTGTACAAACTTTGACAAAAGATTGATCCAAAATTCTGTTTATTATTAATCAATGATCTTCTATTCGTTGATAATTCAGACAATGGATGGCTTTATATAATGACCAACAAGTTTCGATTTTAATTACGATATTTTTGAGGGGACATAAAGATTAATTTTTTTTTGAAAATCCGGACAAAATACTGACCGAATAGTCTGTTTATTATTGATATGTTTTTTTTTATTGTTTGGTACTTTTTAATTTTTTTACAAGTTTGGAAATATTTTCAAACCAAAAACCTGTTTTGAAAATGCCCATTAAAATATTTCAATTAAAGTGTACAATCCTGAACCATTATGCAAATCGATTCTCGTTTGAAACAGCCAACAACTTGAAATAATATATGAATTATGACATCAGTGTTAGTATTTTCATTAACTAAAACCACACTTTTCTAGTTATAACTGACTGGAGAAAAGTTCACATTTTGGACAAAATCGAGTGCGAAGCACGAGACACGTGATGAGAATGTGTTTGTCAAAGCCGAAGGAGCTTTAACGAAAGAGAATTCACAATCACCAAATTACATTTGTCGATGTTTTGACCATTAATTTTAAAAGGTCTGTGCACAAATGTGAGGAAAATAAAAAGAGCGAGCGCGAAGCGCGAGAACTAACAGCACAGCTGGCAGATTTTTTTTACAGACTGCCAAAAATATTCCTCAATTTGTACGTTCGAGGCTGGACATACATAAGTATCTTTTTAACAAGTACGGCAGAAATGCAATTATGAATAATTTGTTTCGAAATATGCTCAGCTTTTGCTTTTGGCAGTAAGCTGTCAGCATCTGCGGAAAGCTGGTGATGACAATATGTTCATCTGAAAAAGGAAATTGTATTATTATTTCCGCTAGGTGCTTGAATATTACGCATCTTTAAAATAAGGATAAATATAACTATTTTCAAAGCCAAGTTTTCTTTCCATTAATTTCCAGAAAGAGTGAATAAAATATCACTCAATAATAAAGATTGGCATCCAGTTTTTCTAATTTTAATTTCAACAAGACGAGACTTGTTATTTCCAACCGCATGAAGTCTCTGAAGGTGAAAGTCAAGCTTAACTAATACTTATTTACGTAGTATTAAGCATGTCCCATGAATCGTAGGTTTCGACGTATTCCATATCGCTGTCTTTCTTCTCCTGTGATAACAATGATTACAGTGCGATAATCGTAGCGCAAATTGAAATCAACGGATTGTGAATTATTGCTTTAACTCTAATAATATATTATTTAAATAAATATTGTATATCTTCCTTGCATTTAAAGTTTTTTTTAGTTTAAATATATCTAAGTCTTTAAATTTGCAAAAGGTGCTTTTCTTGTTGTGGTACAATATAAAACTAAAATTAAATCATTTTTACATTGAATGAACAAATGTGGAACTATACTGCTATCCATGTTCTGGTAAGAACCATAATGTAGGAATAACAGACTTGCGCTGGCAACTGATAAACAAAAAAAAAGGAAGTAAGAGAACAAAAATAAAACAGTGGTTATTAGAAGGTCAATGAAGAAAATAGGATTGAATATAATGCAGGAAATAATTGAAAAATGAAAGAAGGGGAGGAAAGGAGAAAAATAGGAAAGAGCATTAGCAGAGTAAATTGTTGCATTGAAAAGAAAGTAGATTGAAAGAATCCAATCGTGCAAAGACACAACTACGCCCACTATTGGTACGCGATGCTAGGAAGAACTAGAACATTTTTGCAGTTTCTAGTTTGCAGGACAACTTTTAACTGAAGAAGATAAATGTTACAGCAAACATGAAATAGCTACATTTTCCATTAAAAAATTCAATGTTAACAAAAAACAACGAATTTTAAAAAAAGTAATTAAATTCTTAAGCAAAGAAATGAATTTTTAACTAAAATAATGAATCTTCAACCACAAAAATGAATTTTTAACCCAATAGTTGAAGTTTTTACCCAAAAAGTCCCATTTTTAACGAAATGGATGAATTTTCAACCAAAAAGATTAAATGTCTATCAAAGAAGATACATTTTTTACGAAAAATGGAAAAGTCCAATTTTCAGTTAAAAAAATTAATTAAAGAAAAACTAATTTCCAATCAAAGAAATGAATTTCCAACCAAAAATAATAAAATCTGCTACCAAAAAATATAAATTTTTAACAAATTACATGAATTTTCAAACAAATTTTGAATTTTGAAAGGAATTTTATCTCAATAGTTAAATTTTCAACCAAAGAAGTGAATTTTCAACCAAGAAGGTAAATTAGTCACCAAGATGATTAATATCATAGCACAAGACAAAATTTGAAGAAAAACCCTAGTTTTCAACATATGGTTGAATTTTCTAGCCAATACACTAATTTATAACTATAATTATGAATCTTCAACAAACAAAAAATGAATTTTCAACCAAACAGGTGAGTTAGTCACCAAGAAGATTAATATTGTACAAAAAAAGACAACGTTTAAGTTGACCAAATTAATCTACAACAAAAGATTTTTAACAAAATAGTTAAATTTTGCAAAAAAGAGTTTTCAACCGGAAATCTTGAAAACAATCAAATCGTTACATTTTCTCTCATACAAGATTTCCTTTGAAATCTATAAAAAAATGTAGCAAAGTAAACTAATTTGTTTCTAAAAAAAGGGTAGTTATTGCGTGCGTTACGCGCACAATATTCTAGTTTTGTATAAAAAATATATCTTGTCAGCGCTTCGCCCCCCTTTCCTAACGCGACACAGTATTTTTCTTTATTTTTTAAGAATTTTCTAACATTTCACGTAATATTGACAAATATTTAAAAGCTTAAAAATCACGCAATGTTCCCCGCACATGAAAAAAAATCATTCAAGTAATAAAGATAACGATTTGTATATAATCCCTAAAATGCTAGGTGTATTTCCCTTTTCATTAGTTACAATCTTCAGGAAAATCTTCAAGAAACTGGCTCCTCTATTCCGGGATGATGAGCATGACTCTTGCTACTTTGCTGATGACATCAGTAGTTTTATTTCACTCTATTGGTAAGTAGAATACTTCAGATAATTTAATAATTAATTTAAAATTCGTGTTTTATCAATTTATTCGGCTCACTTCCAAAAGAAATCCGAATCGGATTTTCGAACTTCGAAGATACACTTTTCCTGCGGATCGACGAATTAAAGTACTCGAAGGACGTGATTCCTATCCGCCCGTGCCACGTCAAGAGCAAATTGTATTATCATCATCCGATGGTAATGTCTTTGCAATTTTGACGAGTAATAATACTCTTGCTGGAATATATAGACATAATTCCCATGCAAAACGTAAAACGCGGACAAAAATTAACACAGAAAGCGGCACAATTACCATGTTAACCCCAGATGAAATCGCGGAAATTCCTGTAGGCCCCCATCGCCACATCTCAACTGATTTTAGAGTCGATCGTTTGAACAATGGTCATGGGTAAGTTACGTTTTGAGTCATTATAGTAGCGTTTTTGAATAAAAATATTACTTTAGTAGCTTCTTTTGACAAATAAAAACCGAGGATACAAGGATTTCTGAATATTATTGAATTTTTTTTATGCCTTCCAATTCACTCTGAATTCTTTGCAGTATCCTTGAAATCCATTTATTTTAATCAAACGGAATGTTTTCAGATTTTTAAAATTTGGCCCTATTTGGAATTGACCCTAAATGCTTATTTTTTATCCTGAATACTTTAAAATTCTTTTTGATTCTTTAAAACTACCTTCAATTTCCTCAGTTATATCAACATTTTTCAATTGACTCAAATTATAAACTTTCAACGCTAATTCAAAAATAATTCAAAATTTAAAAAGATTCCAAGACATTTTTAACAAATTGTACATTTTTCAAGATTTTGCAATAAAATTTCAAATCGTTTCTTAAGATTTTAAAAAGAATTCAAATTAATTTTTAATTTTGATAAATTAATTTTCAAGCAACTATTTAAAAAGATTTTTTATCGTTTCATATGATTTCCTAAAAGCACAAAAAAGTCCGTCTAAAATTTCTCAGTAAACTTTCTGAATTTTGGAAGATTCAGGAATTGTTGAAAAAATCCATATCACTTTAAAAGATTTGTGAAAGTTCTTGAAAATTTTTTAAAATAGTTAAAAAATTTGAATATATATTTATATATATATATATAATCAAAAAATAACGTTAACAACCACCGCATGGGCTCACTGGGAGGCACTGCTATCTGAAAAATGACACCGGCTCTCAGTAGGACCGCGGTAAATCCCACTCATGGTCACGTCACAAAACCGTGACACGGGTTACGAACCAGTGATAGTTTTGTACCTCGGAAAGCACCTATCACAAGGAAAATTACTTGTACCGAATATTTTGGGTACAGTCGTTGCAGCTCCCTTTTAAGGTCTTGATTTATCATCCTGCCAACTGAGAACGGTTTTATTTTGCCTAACAGTATACACTTCATGCTTCTTGCTTTGAATTGAATTATGAGATTTCTTCAAATTTTGATAAGATAGCAGACATTTTTTATAATCAATGAATGTAATTTTATTCAAATTAGGGCCTCTAACCCCCTTTGCTTTCTTCCCCTCTTTTTCACCTAGAACTTTAAATGCATATAATTTGGATCTTAATCCAACAAATTCCGTCATGATTTTACGATTATTCTCGTCTTTCATGAAACCAAGAACTTTGTTATTCAATAAGCTCATACCGTAAACATTATTTGTTGGATAGTCTGCAGTGTCAAATTTTTTTGAATCTCTCTCAATGTACTCGTATACATCAGGCACAACTATGTTATATATCGAACTATCCGTGTCTGTGTGAAGCAACTTTGCTTGATCACCAAAATTTTGTTAAATATAATTGTAATCGAAATCGTACATGTATATTTTGATACATCGAGAACAGTAATACCTGTGTAAATAAGCTTGTTGAAATTAAATTTCAATCTATCAAACTCAATTATAACCAAATTTTCCTAAAATATGGTACAGCCCTTGAAGTTAGGTTTTGCAATTAGGGCTTTCGCTCCATACCTCCCCTCCCATGTTGTATCAAGTCTAGCATCTTTGTATTTTCTAACATTTTCCATTGTTTCCCCAAACACTGAATTATTCATTAGCTTATGGAAGTTTTTTTAGGATTCGTTAGTCGATTTTTTTCGCAATTCTGTGTTTGGGTGTATATAATCTTTTAACCAATCTTTTTGCTCAAATTTTAATATTCTATGTGTTACAGATATTTTCATGCCTAAATTCAAATATTGTTCTATATTACGACAGGGAACTATGTATCGTGTTTTTGGTAGTAATAGTGTAATTCATATAATTCCTCTGGATACTCTAAATCAACTTCAAGCATATAACCAACTGGTGAATCTTCGGAGATATTATTAAAATTGAAATTCTTCTGAAGATTTTCTTCCCATGTGAAATTACTGAACAGTAAAAATTCACTCAAAGCTGCACCTTATTGATTATTAAGATCAAAGTATGTAAGATAAGACTCTAATATGTTTGAATCAAAATCTGATTCCATATACCTATTATTTGACTCGCCGTATCGATTACAACCCTGAGACACACCACCACGAATACCTTTTTCTATAATAAAATCATTTCAATTTCTGGTAATAAATCAAGTTCAATCCCTGTTATTTTGAACATTGCATCAAAAGCAGGCCCTGGTGCTGTGTAATAATGTGAAGGATCTAAATTGTACATATATTATATACTGCGTACAGGAACGTTAATTAAATTATTAATAGCAATAGTAAATCGTCTTCAAAGTACCTAAAAAAGTTAAAAAATGTGTTGGTAACGGGTGATTACGTTAAAAGGACGAAGTTTAAATGCTGGAAAATAGCCAAATAATGTGTTTGTTCATTAAGTTTGATTAAAAAATGATCAAATAATATGGGCTACTAGTAAAAAAAATCCGAATATTATTTATAAATACATAACATAATGTCAATTGGTTTAAACAGTTAGTTATTTACAGTTGATTGCTTCGAAGTAACAAAGTCTGTAGTTCTAAAAATAGCTAAACAGTGCATGTTTTAATTAGGATTGTTTAAATAATTATAAATTTTTATTGAATGGCTTACTTTACTCAGGTTTCATTATCAAGTAATATATGATCGATTACTTAGCAAAAATTGATTTATTCCATCATATATACTTTATATGGACAATTGTTTATTTTCTTCTAGTTTCTACTAGTTTCTACTAATTCGGATTTAGAGAGTAGTAGTCATCTGTTGCCCCAGCCAGGTTGGCACCGTATGGACGATTTACGTGCAATATGGGCGGAAGGAAGGAAGAAGGCGCGTGGGCTAGTAAGGGTAGTCGAGGGATGAAAGGGGATGAAACGGTTTGCGGCAAATAGCGCTGCCGCGTTAATATCGACCCGAGCCTGGGGCCTCCATTTTGCTTGGCCCACATACAACACCATACTGCGTACTATACAGTACTGTACTTAACCCTATATAGCTATAATAATTCTTTATAAATTAAGATTGAAAAGAAATCCATTTTATCACGAATAATTTTTGCAGAATAGGCAACAAATTGATTCTCAATTTAAAAATAAACTTCCCAAAAACCTCACTTTTGGGCTCATTAGAGACAAGAATAACACAATGAAAAAAGAGGGAGAAAAAGGGAAAAAGTCAAGCAAAAACCAACCTCTCACTTTTTCCTTTCTCCGTCCTTTTTATATTACGAGAGGACCAACATGCTTCGAAGTCAATTTAGACCCCCTCATCAGGGATTATTTATGGGGAATAACTAAAGGTATGGAAAACCAAAAGTTTAATGTCATCAATTATATTTATTGAGAAATTGATTGCTTTATAAAGAAGACATCTTTCTGTTATCTAGTAAAAGAAAATCACTGTAACCAGTTAATTACTCTATCCCATACTTTGTTATATCTTGAGAGGTTCCTTTTTAAATTAATAGCCCTGTTTCCCTCTCTCTTTATGAATAACATCTCCATGAATTCTCTCTTTTTCTGATTTTTCTCATGATAAAGAATTTTATTAAAATACTTCTGATCAATAGCTATCTCATCAACAGCTATTGCTTCATCCCATTTTTCTTTTGAAATATCCATACTTTAATTACCCAATACATTTTTTTTAATACAAATAGTTGAAACTGGGATCAGCACTGAACGCACAAAAGGGTATCCTAAAAGAAGCACTTGAAATGAGATTTGCACATTAGACCACAAGGGTATGATAAAATTGAAACTTTAGAAATTAACATGCAAAAGAAAACGCCCATTATCTAAATAAATATTGGGGCAGATGGTACCCTTCCAAATTTCTATAACAAATTTCAAATTGAACCTCCAAAGCCGGATAGTATGACTAGTATGACTGTAATATCACTATTCAAACTATTCTGAATATGATGTGCTATTTGAAATTTATCCGCTTTATTGAAATTCGCACCGACCCGCCTCAAAGACCGTCTGGAATCAGCCGAGGCGCTAGGGTTCATAGCTCGTCCGAGGTCGATTAACAGCAATTAAATGCTCATATTTGTAACCGGCTAGAGAAATTCGTTATATCCTTATAAGCTTTCCTTTGGTTGGAATTTTTAGATTACTCAAAATTTCAATCCAAACCAATCCAAACGTAAACAGTCAGGGCCGCGTAAACCAGTTATGTTGAAATTGGACTATGATAACTGCCGACACAACTAACGCGCTAAGAGAACCGCCCTCGTGCTGTTTGTCACGCTTGACTGAACACCGCCTCTCTCTATCGGTCCCGCTGTCCCCGCATCACAAAAATGCTGAGGACTTAAATTCTAGGAATGACGTAAACCCAAACTTATTAAGTCCAAGTTTCAGTGTAAGCCCTTCAAATTCTATCTAGAAATATTAAGATATTTATCTTGCGTAGCGAGTTGCAGTAAATAAATATTTAGTGAAATTTCTTTTATGAACATTTTCTTCTACATTCTCATAAGAGAAGGTATTAGATTTGTGTAAAATTTGACCCCACCCCCCTTCCCTCATTTTTGTCAAAAAACAAACGAAAATGAATATGTGAAGCCAAACAACGCACGATATGAAAATAAGTGTAGATAAAAGAAACATTGCTTTTTGAACTCCCTCCAATACGCAGATAACAAATTTTTTAATTTTCTTGGAAAACCAAACATTACAATTTTGATCACACAAGAAAAATAATAAAAAATCAAAAATTCTATTTTGCGTTTAAATTGTACAAGATACGAAAAAAGATGAATTGACCAAAATTATGCATTTTAAAAATATCTACAGTCATCAATCACTTTTTGATAGTACACGTAGTTTTTGTTTTATTCGTAAAGAACAGCATTGGAAAATCTACGGAAGTTTAGGCAGCACTTTACTTTCGGAAGATTTTTAGGAAACTAAAAATTAATTTTGATTAGTTCGTACGTGACAATTAAGAGCTCATTAAGGGCTGAACAGAACACTAGGTCCCAAATTTTGGGCTCTGCAATTTTTTATGAAAAAATGGCTTCCGCGCTGAGTTCACATGAAGCTGGCACCCCACCGCCATACTCATATAACATGTAATCCATTGAATATGTAGAAAAATGGTAATTTTTCATTTATTGTTATGTAACAATGCAGTTACTTTTGCTCAGGTAAAATATAAATTGAAATACTGTCGTATACATATATCTTAAATAATTAAAATTGTACATTATAGATCTTGATTTTTCATCAATTTCGTCAAGCAAACCCAGGTGACAAAGTTATATATATATATACAGTTGCTTCCAGTGGGACCCTGCGGTGGTTGTTAACCTTTAGTTTGTAATTATATATATATATATATATATATATATATAGTTTATATATAGTTTATATAAGTGGACAGCAATGATATTTTCCATATGCTTTATAAATTTGTCTGTTTAAAACAAATGAAAAATATCAATGTTTTGTCCACTGTATATAAACTATATATAACTTTTAAAACACCTGTGAAAAAAATGTTACATTTTTCTTACCCTTGAATTTTGAAAATAAATTGTCGATATAAAAAAATGATTTAATACATTTACTCGTCAAATAAGTTCGAAAACCGTGGTTATTAAACTATTAATCACAAATCATAATTCACTTGAAAAAAATAAAAAAGTGACCAATCTAAACAAAAACAAAAAAGAGCAAAAGTGGCTTATTTCTGTCTCAAAGAGTGACTGAAAGTGTCTAATTTTTTTTTAATTGAAACAATACAATAAAATTTGAAGAAAAAAAATGTTAAAGTCTAGGTAAACTTGAACGAGTTCAGAATAAATTCATAGGAATTCAAAACATTTCAAATTAAATTCAAAGGAATCTAATTTTTAACTTATTAACATAAGTGATATAGGGGAGCGGCACCGAATGCGGCGCACATAAAGGAAAATGCACGATTAAGATTCAAATATGAAGTAAAAGATTGTAATAAAATATATTTTGTTTAGGCCAATATCTTACCAATGCTCTATACATGAAGATAATTTAATTAAAGTTCATTAAAACAGTTAATTAATGTGCTTTCCAAAAAATTCATCTGCGCCAAGTTGTCCTACCTTGTTTGATAATGTAGCGCGTTTCGATTTCAATTCATAATTATTGAATAAAAATTAAATTATGAAGAAAAATTAGTAAAATTTAATAAAAATTGTGCCGTTTACGTATGCTGGATTGAAGTGTGCCGTTTGAGGGTTAAACCTTTCAAAATCCTTAAAACGCTTCAAAAATTTTTAAAATCTACATTTTGCTTTTATTTTTTGGAATAAGTTCAAATTTCAAATTATTTTTGAAATTTTTACAAAAATTCTGATCATTTATGAGAATTATTCAAAATTGTCCTAAAATTATCTAAAAATCCTTAAAAGTTAAAAAAATTGCCTTCAAATCTTGCAGAATCGTTTTTGACAAATTTGGAAATCCTTTGAAATCTTTTAAAATATGTTAAAAATCCTTTCAAGTTTTAATTATTTTTCAATCATCTAAAAACTTTTTAGTTTTATATCAAGTTGAAATATTTTTAATACTTCTAAATATCTCTTAAACTTACTCGAATTAAAAAAAATAATAATAATTTTTTAATTGTTATTTATACATCAAAATTCAACAGTTTTACTTAGAAATTAAAAAACATATGAATAGAACAATAGTTTAAATTTAGTTTTCTGAAATTTTAACGATTCAAGGCTTTCTATTCCAAACAATTCAGTTTCAAATTATTTAGTTTTGAATATAAACAGTGAAATATTTCTATATATTTAAAATGGTTCATCTTAATTAAAATTTTCTAAATTGGAGTATAATTTGAAATGGTTTTAAACTTGAATATTTTAGATAGATAGATTTTTCTCCTAAAAATTTCTAAAATTCCCGATTCAAAAATCAATTCACTGTCATTTTCCCGGGGTTTCCCGGTCTCAAAAAATTCCCGGTCACTTCCCGGGTTTCTCGGTTTCCCTGTCCAACGGCCACCCTGAATAAGAATGTTTTTAAATTGTAAAATAAAAAAAGAGAATAGAAAATATTAAACGATTTCAAAACCATTTTTTTCTCCTTATTCGGATGCGAGTTCGAATGCCAACTCACAAATTTTGTCCCCTCAGCTCAAACATTGGACGAATAGTACTCTTAATGTTTAACATCACAGCACAAAATTTTGTAATATTAATTTTACCGCATATTCTAATTTAGTTTCCATAACAATACAAAATATTAACATTATTTAAAATGGCTGTAAACAAAGTTCAAGTAGCAGCAAAGGATGTAAGATATATAAAGCGTTATTCTCCATTGAATTTTATGTTATAAACAATATCTTAGTAAAATAAAATGAAAATATTCTTATCATAAATAAACAAGGTTTACAAAATTTTTCGCAGACCTTCCTCCATACTCAAGTGGAAATTTACAACTGGCTTGGTACCGCGCCAGTACCGCCGGTCGGATATCGGTACTGGCGCGGTACTGGCATTTTTGAATATCAAAAAAGTTTTTTCATATGAGCAGAATAAACCATTTCTTTCTGAAACTTCATAAATCGGTACTCATTCGTCATAAAAGGTTCACTCATAGGTCTAACGATCTGTCTCAAAGACGCGAACAAACACTATGAATGTAATATTGTCGTGTTTTAAATATCAACAAAGTTTACCTCATATAAACAGAATGAAACATTTGTTTGAAACTTCATAAATCTTTACTGGCGGGTCACAAAAGGTTGATTAATAGGTCAATCTATGTGTCTCAAGGACGTGAACAAACATTATGAATGTAATATTGTCGTGTTTTAAATATCGAAAAAGTTTTCCTCATATAAACAGAATGAACCATATTTTGAAACTTCGTAAATCGGTATCAGTGTGTTATATAAGGTTCATCAATACGTCAATTGATGCATCTCAAGGAAGCGAACAAATACTCTGCATATAATGTTCTCATGTTTTGAATATCAAAAAAGTTTTTTCATATAAGCAGAATAAACAATTTCTTTGAAACTTCATAAAACGGTACTGGTAAGTCGCGAAAGGTTCAATAATAGGTCAATCTATGTATCTTAAGGACCTGAACAAATATTATGGATATAATATTGTCGTGTTTTGAATATCAAACAAGTTTTCCTTATATAAACAGAATAAGCCATTTTCTGAAACTTCATAAATCGATACTGATGTGTTATAAGAGGTTCATGAATAAGTCAATCGGTGCATCTCAAGAAAGCGAACAAAGACTCTTTATGTAATATTTTCATGTTTTGAATATCAAGAAAGTTTTTTTCATATAAACAGAATAAATAATTTTTTGTAAGCCTAATAAATCCGTACTAGTGGGTCATAAGGGTTCATTAATAGGTCAATCTATTTGTCTCAAGGACGTGAAAAAATACTCTAAATGTAATATTGTCGTGTTTGAATATCAAAAATTTTTCCTGATATAAACAGAATAAACCATTTTTTTAAACTTCATAAATCGGTACTGGTGGGTCATAAAAGGTTCATTAATAGATCAATCTAAATGTCTCAAGGACGTGAACAAACACTATGAATGTAATATTGTCGTGTTTTAAATATCAAAAAAGTTTTCCTCATATAAACAGAATGAACCATATTTTGAAACTTCGTAAATCGGTATCAGTGTGTTATAAAAGGTTCATCAATACGTCAATCGATGCATCTCAAGGAAGCGAACAAAGACTCTTTATGTAATATTTTCATGGTTTGAATATCAAGAAAGTTTTTTTCATATAAACAGAATAAATAATTTTTTGTAAGCCTAATAAATCCGTACTAGTGGAGCATCTTAATACAGACGGCCTATTCCCCTCTTTACAACTTTTTTAGAGAATTCTTCTTTTTCCCCTGTTTTCAGGAAATTTCCCCTCTTCTCTTTTTTTTTATCTAAATGCGAACTGAATTAACTGAACCCAATAAGAAAATCAAAATTTTTGTTGTTGAAAGTTCATTATTTTTAATTGAAAAGTCTACTATTGTATTTTTGGTTCAGAATTCACCTCTTTTGGTTAGAAATTCTACTATTTCGTTATTGAACTATTTTTTTGTAAGCTCGATTTTTTTTAGGTGAAAAGTGTTTTTTTTTTAACTGTAAATGTATCTATTCTATTTTTAGTTGAAGTCCAACCGCTTTTGGTTGAAAATTTGACTATTAAATTTACATTGAGAATTCATCTTTTTGGTTAAAAATTCAACTACTTAGTTGAAAATTGAACTAATTTGTTGAACATTTATTTTATTGCATAAAGATTTAACTATATTATTGAAAATAATTTTTTTAACTGAAAATTTCTCTTTTTTAGTCACAAATGCAACCATTTGGTTAGAAATTCATGAACATCCAAATAATTTTCTTAAGATGTATGGAGAAATTAAAAATTATTTTTTTATTGAGAAATTTATTTTAAGAGGATATTTGAAAATATTTCAAAACATTTATGAATTCTCAAAAAAGAATCCTGAAGATTGTAAGATAATTAATTTAATTATGTAGGTTGTAAAAAAAACGTAGGAAAATTTTGAATCATTTAAAAAGATATTTACCTAGAAGGTTTTAAGGGTTTGAAAAGATTTAAAAATAATTAAAAGTCTGAGAACATTTCAACAATGTTTTAAGAAAATGTAAATTTTGAAAATTTAGAAAAAAAATTGCAAGCATTTCAGAATTTCGAAGGGTTAAGATTTGTTCTTACGATTCATGGGGAAATTTGAAATTATTTTTTATTTTGATAAATAAATTCTGAGAGAAAACTAAAAAGGATTTCAAAACATTTTAAAACATTTCAAATGATTTTATAAAATTTGAAAGCAAAAATTTAGAAACAAATTGTATTAAGTGTAAAAGATATTTAGAAGTTTTTAAACCATTAAAAAAGAAGTTAAGACTTGTATAGATTTCAAGAAATTGTTGAAAAGTTTAGTTTTGAACGTTTCGAAAAAAGAAGTTTTACGAAAGTTTTGAAAGGTTTCAACAGAATTAAATTTTTGTTACATTCCTAGGACCATTTTAAATGATTTTTCTTTATGAGAAATGAATTTTAAAAGAATATTAAGAATAATTTTTTAACATTTTAAAACATTTCAAAAATTGTCAAAAAAGAATGCAACAAAAAGGAACCTCTCTTGCTGAAAAGGAACCCAAAATGATAAATGGTTTCTAAATGAACCCAAAGTATGGACTGAATTACGGTTCCAATGGAGCCCTTTTTTGCATTTCACCACAGACTCTGCTGAGCTGAAGGTCAAGGATCCATTCCTCTAGTGGCATTATCATCTGGATTTTCCCTTGTAGGAATGTAGCGCCAAAAAACTTTGGAGAGGGTGCGCTGCATCTCCGAAATTTGATTGGCGACAGAAATCGGCCAACGGGAAGGACCATCTGTTTGAATACAAACGAGAACGCTTCGTGAGTCCGACCAAGCGTTGGTGACCGCATGAGAGAGTCCCAATTCCTCGCGTACGTAAGCTACAGCGGCAGAGTCATGTTTGCTGGCATCTCCAAAACCGTGGATAACTATTCTATTTTTATTATTCTACTATAAGGACTTCGAGCAGCAGTCCATTGCAGTTTGTCAGGCACTCTGCAAGCTTTCTACGATCAGTAATCTCTCTTCATTGACTCGTCTAACAAGAGTGATTGCGCATTGGCTGCACTTTAAACTTCTTCTTAAGCCTGCTATGGAGCGTTTTTTTGAACTAATGGATCAGCGCCTTACTCCCGAAGAGATCCCTGGCGCGTTTTTAGTTTTCGTTGTCTGTGCTCAAGGCTGCAGTTTTGAGGGCGAATCAAACATCCTCGAGACAGACTTTAGAAATCCGATCAACTGATGGGGGATCTTGCTGCTGGAAAAATTGTCTACTCTCGCTGTAGAGATTGAAGCGTTTATGAACTTCCGGCCTCTATTTCCAATCACGGGCAACAACGTCAGATTAGGAACTGAGCAATGTCACTTACTGGTGTCTTGTCCAAGCAATGCGTGACCAGTTTTGGCACCGCTGATCTCAGGAGTAGATTCGTACACCTCCATAAAGAAATTAATGGACTGCGCCGAAACGTAATCATCAAAATGGACACGAGACAGTCGACCCTTCTCTACTTCGATGTAGGACATGGCTTTCAGGACGGGTAACCAATCTTAGTCCCGGATAGCATGGACTTATGCGATCTGCCACGGTTAAAACTTCCTTTGGAACCTGCAATCGTCCCATCGTCTAATCGAGCTGATTACCAGTCGTGCGCTGACTCTATGCAGCCAATTATGCTCCATGGCGGGCGGAACTAAATTTTACTTATACATGGAAATTTATTCTGTGCGTCATGGCGGGCGGCACGAAACTCTTGACCTTCGTACGTGGAATTTGTTTCGTTCAGCGAACGAGGCGGGCGGGATGTTAATAATTTCTTTGATGTTATTGTTCCTGGAAATCTTTTCAGGTTTTAAAATACTTTTAATCACTTCAACACTTCTAAAATTCCTAGATATCACTTCAACTGACCAAAATTTTTCTTAAAAACATGAAAAATCTTTAAAAATTACAAAAATTGCCTTAAAAGATATTCTAGATTTTTTCTCGAAATTTTTCGAAATCTTTTGAAATTTTTTTAAATCTTCTTGAATTTTCTCCAACAATTAATTTTTAAAAACAAAAAATCCTTTGAAAATTTTATATGAATCTGTAGAATATTCTTTCATTGAAACCTTTCAAAATTTGTTGTTCAAAAAGCTTAACCTTACTGATTGCATTCTGTGTGAATATGACTTTTAGTGGAGGTTTTCAATTTTTTCTTTGCTGAGATTTCGAAAAATGTTGAACAAAATATAGATTTCTTAAGATTTCGAAATAAAGCGATTCTTAAGAGTTTTGAAAGATTTAAAGAGGATACAAACAATTTTTCAAGTTCCCTAAGAAAATTTATAATGATTTTTTTATATTTAAATAATCAATTTTAATATAATATTTAAAGAGATTTCAAGATAATACAAACATTTTCTTACAGTTCCTAGGAAATCGAAAATAATTTTTTATTTTGGATAATTATCTTTAATCGAATATTCAAAAACATTTTAAAAAAGTTTGAAAAATTGTCAAAAAAGATTCTAGAAGATTTTAAGGCAATTTTTATAATATTGCACAATGTAAAAAAATCAGGAATTTTTTTTTGAAATTTGATGTTTTTTTAATTAATTTTATAGGTAAAAAATTCATCTTTATGATTGAGGATTGGACTTTTTTGAAAATTCTGTGTTTATTGGTTGAAAAATTAACTATTCTTACAACTTACTTCGGATTTTTTTTTCTGGGCATTTATAAAAATCTTTTGAAATGTTTTAAAATCCTTTTAAATTTTCTCGAAAAATTAATTTTTGAAAACAAAAATTATTTAAAAAATTTCCTATGAATCTTAAGAATATTCTCTTGAAACCATTCGAAATTCTCAAAACGTTTCTAAACTTGCTGTCCAAAATCTTTAAAAATCTACATTTTGTTTTAATTCTTTTTTAAATCTTTTGAAGTCAAAAAATATTTTTTAATCTTTTGAATACTTTTAAATGTCTCTTAAAGCTGCTTGATTTCATTTGAGAGTCTAATTATAACTGAGTAAGTTTTTTATTATTTGTTTTATAAAAAACATGGAGGCCCTGGAAGTCATAGGAATTTTGAAAAAGTTGTGGAAAAACTGGAAAAATCATGGAATTTTCAAAAAAATTACTAGATTTGTTTTATTCACAGGTTAACTATTATATATATATATTATATATATTTATATATATATTATTATATATGCAAAAAAATATAGCAATAATTAATTATGTTTAGTGCCAATAAAATTTGAATCTTCGATTTTTTGAGAAAACTCAAAAAATGATCATGAGAATCTTGTAGGACTATCAAAAAGGAACACTTTTCTGCCTGTGACTTTTTTTCATATCATGCTTTAATTGGCTTAAAATGTTAATTTTCGCTTTTTTTGGGAGATATTGAAAATGATGTAGCTCTGACAATTTTCTTTGTATTAAAAAAAGTTGTAGAAATAATTTGTTTTAATTTTTGAGTACTACGGGGGCGGTCCATGGAATTTATGAATTTTGAAAAAAATGGTCTGAAAAATTTTGAAAGTGCCGTTACTTTTTGAATTTCTATCCAAAATAGCTGGTTCAAGAACTTGCTCTTTCTTATTCGTCCCTGAAACTGTGTGCCAAAGCATAATATAATCCGATTAGTTTTTCGAAAGTTATCCGATATACAGACGACGACGACAACGACGACGACGAAGACGACGACGACGACAGACGGACAGACAACGACGTAAAAACTATTTTTTCTGACCCAGGGGGCCTCGTCACGTCGAAATTTCATGGAATCCACGAAAGACGTTTTTCATATAAAACCAATACCTTCTTATTATGATGAGAATATAATAATTCATTATGTTTTGTGCCAATAAAATTTGAATTTTCGATTTTTGAGGAAAACTCAAAAATGATCATGAGATTCTTGTACGACTATCAAAAAGTAACACTTTTCTGCCTGTGACTTTTTTTATATAATTCTTTAATTGACTTAAAATGTTAATTTTCGCTTTTTCTTTGGGAGATTTTGAAAATGCTGTAGCTCTGAAATTTTCTTTATATTGAAAAAAGACGTAAGAAAAATTTGTTTTAATTTTCGAGTGCTACGGGCGGCCGTCCATGGAATTTATGAATTTTTAAAAAAAATGGTCTAAAAAATTTTGAAAGTGCCGTTACTTTTTGAATTTCTATCCAAAATAGCTGGTTCATGAACTCGATCTTTCTTATTCGTCCCTGAAACTGTGTGCCAAAGCATAATATAATCCGATTAGTCTTTCGAAAGTTATCCGATATACAGACGACGACGACCACAACGACGACGACGAAGACGACGACGACGACGACAGACGGACGGACAGCGACGTAAAAACTATTTTTTCTGACCCAGGGGGCTTTGAAACGTCGACATCTCATGGAATCCACGAAAGTCATTTTTCACATAAAACCAATACCTTCTCATTATGATGAGAATGTAATAATTCATTATATTTTTGGAGAGCCAGAAACAAATAATAGCAGAGATCGATTGGTTCGTTTATGCTTGGAAAGGGGCTTGTTCATAACTTATACTAAATTTAGGCATAACATTTTCCACTTTTACACCTGATGCAGATGCGATAGCCACAATATGATTGACTTCGTCATTGCAGATTACAGACTGAGATCGATATTAATATATGCAAGGGTAATGAGAGGTTCGCAATGTGGAACGAATCAATACCTCTTAGTTTCAAAATTGACTGAGGTCAAGGATGTAGAAGAAAGAGACCAACAAAAAAAAGCAAGAGCAAGATGGAAAATTAACGAAATCTAGAAAAGCGAATTTAACTTACAGATAAAATAAACGAACCCATAGATGCAACAACTTTGCACTTTACGTAAGTTAGAATGAGAATGTTTTTTGTTTAAAATAGTAATTTTTTTACTGAAAAAGGTAAGGGGGAAGTTCTGGCATAACCTATCCTTTTTCAAGGTCGACAGATTAACAATAATGTTTTTTTTTGGAATTATTTACTATTTTTTTTTGTAAATTACCTCAAAAATATGCGTTGTTTCATCATAATAAGAATAGAATCAGTTATGACCGTGATTTTTAAAGATTTTGAATTTTTTGTATTTTTCGGTGCTTTTTTGGGGAACAATATGAAACTTTTTGGGTATTTTCTGAATGATATCTTACGTTTGGACAGAGAAAAAGATTTTTTCAAATGGTTTTGAACTCAAAGGTTTTAAATTTATTTTATAAAGATATTTTGAGTCACCAATTTTGACTAACATGGCAGAAAAAAAATGGAGAAATTATGGGATATTTTCTTAATTAATTTTCTTGAGGTCCGTTAATATTTTTAAATTTCAAATCGAGAATGAATACATTTGATTCTTCGGAAAGAATGACATAACATGCATGTGTTGGTTCATTTTTTTCTCTACCCCATTTGTTATGTATTATAAATGAATGCAGAGCAGTTTGTTGCACCATGCAATTATTTATTTATACTAGAAAACAAATTGAGTCGACAGAAAAATTGTCCTGCACATGGAATCTGTGTAATTCAGTCTATTTTCTATGAAAAATCATCTTTTAATAAAATCCACTCATTCCAATAATAACTATTATGTACCAAACACCTTTCTGATATATTTTGCGTGAATCTGTCTTGAATAATTATAATCCAAAACATAAAAATTTCGGTTTATTTTTTGTAAAACATATGAATGATTTATTATCTTCATTTTTATTCCCATCAATTTCTATACTGATTCAACTGATAACTTTTTGCTTTGCGAAAGATTTTGCATTGAAGACATCACTACTTTACCACCGAGCAATTCACGCCTACCCCGAAAGGGAAATGGCTTAATGATATAATAATAATAATAATTTTCAATCCGGTCGGTACGGTAAAAACCTTTGCCTGTAGTCAGTCTTTAGGAATGTCAACGAATGAGAGGTTATATCACAGCTATCACTATTTTTATTAAAAATAACTTATTCCTCTTGCTGAATATGTTTAAAGGTAATTTTTCCAGTACATGGAATACCACAGACGCGAACCATCATGTTTTCCCATCTTCAAATGTTTTGATTTTTATAAAAAGCTGCGGTCGACTTTGCCCTCCTGTGTGGGGCAAGACCGACGAAGTACAGCTTATTAGAAATAATTAAATTATTAAATCATTGTTTTATTCATGTAACTGATACTTATAGAAATATGATATACAATAATTTAGGAGTCGAAATGAAAAAAAATGGATCAATTCTACATCTTATTAACTTTAAAAACATCATTGACTGTTAACTGGCCGGCGCTGCCCCTTCTTACCCTATGTATCAGGGTGGCCACTATTTTTTTAATTTTTGTCTCCCGGATTCTCCCGGTAAATATTCGTGATTTCTCCCGGTTAAGAAAAAAAAGATACTCGAAAAGCATCAGCAAACTTTTCTGCAAGAAATCTGTTGACTTTGAATCATATAAGCAATTTAAAAATCCGTTATTAAACCAATTTTTCAATATTATGTTTCAAAAATGGTTTGAACAATAATTAATAATTTCTAACTGATAACGTCTGAAAAAATATATATATATAACAATGACAATTTAATTAGAAAAAGGAGTTGAATAATATTGTGTAATTTCTAAGTCGAAGCGCTAAAAATTAAACTTTTTTTTTAATTGAAGAGTAACGAAATTGAATTATTCCCGATTAAAATTTCAAAAATAGGACAATGTCAAAACGTTAAAAATTTAATATTTTAAAATTCGAATTTTGGAAAATAGATCATTTAAAATGTTGAGGAATTGAAATTGTATTATTTATAATTAAAAGCGTTCAAAATTGAAAAATTAAAAACTTTTGAATTTGAATCATTTTAAATTCAAAGCAATTCAAATTTGACAATTTGAAATTCAAAATTAAATTGAATCTTTCAAAGTCAAAGCTTCTGACATTCTAGAATTTTAAATTGTTATTACATAAAAAAATTATAATTTAACATTGAAGCTGATGAGACACATTTTTCTAAAATCAAAAAATGAATTGAATTGTTAAAAAAAATAAAACGCTAAAAATAAATATTAATTTTAAATGAAAAACACTAAAAATGAACAAATTTCTACCGTGACTTGTTTGAACAACTTTTTTGTTAACTTTAATTAATTATTACCTCACTAAGTGAAAAAAGGACAAAAAGGTAAAAATTGCCGAAAAACCGCAACTATCAAGCATTGATATTGATAAAGAAAGTCATAAACAATAATAATTTGTTTAAACAATCATTTTTGCTAAATATAATTAATTATTAAGTCACGCCTAATGAAAAATAGATAAATAGTTGAAAATTGCAGAGAAAATCACAACATTCTACCAATTACGCAAAGAGAATATTATTTAGAATAATAATAAATTGTTTAAACAATAATTTTGTCAATTTCAATCCATTATTACTTCACTTCAAATGAAAATTGGGCACAAAGCCAGAAATTAAAAAAAAACGCAGATTTCTAGCATTAGTCAAATATAATATTATTAATAATTATAATAAATTGTACGAACAATTGATTTTTTTTACTTTAATCAATGACTCAACTTCTCTTAATTGAAAATTTGACTAAAAGTGAATTTTTGTTTAAATGCAATTTTGTAGCATTTTTATAAGAGAATATTAATAACAAGAATAATAAATTCTTTAAACAATCACTCTTGTTAACATTGATGAACTATCAATTCCCTGTAACTGCCAATTGGACAACAAATGGAAAATTTATGTGAAGATCTAATCATCAGTATGAATCTTTTATGTATTCTTTGGGACCCTATGAAACAGACGTAAGGTGTTGGTATTTCAAAAGTGATAGTTTATTCGTATTCTATGGCTACTTGTGAAGAGAAATGTTGAGTTCCAAATCGATTGAGATAATATTGAGGATGATGAATAAGATTTACAAAAACGTCTTTTTTCGCATGGGACATACATGTTAAACTTCATGGGGCTTGCAGCACCCCTACATATAATTTCTTTTAAAAAAATGAATTTATTTTTGTGTGGATTCGAACAAATTTCTGGGGTGTCCCCATAAAATTCGAAAACAAATTGGACCACCTCTGTACATGCGTGAGGACAGATTTTGACATTTATTTCTCAAAATTGTGTCTACTTGTTGCTTGTGTGTCCTGCACGAAGACGTTTCATATAAGTGCTAAAGTATGTAAAAATCTGTTTCTTCCATGAATTACGTGAATGTTTATTGTTTTCTCACATAATCTTTTATCAGGCAGTTTACTAAATAATCAGCTGTCCTCCTCTTTTGCTCGTTCAACCTCAAAATTTTCCGAGGGCTCTTATCGCGGTGTCTGATAATGAAAAATTTGTAATTTTTCCATCAAGAAACGCAACAGAAGAGGTTTCATTTTCATGAGAACCCCTTATATACTGTCTCTTATAGATAATTTTATAACATCATATCCAGTCCACATATATAAGCCTCTATGTATACACTTAAAACACTTTTTTAAACTTTAATTTCACTTAATATAGTGCAACGTGCGTACAAAACAACTGCACGGTGCGGCGGGCTAGCGACAGTGTTGAATGGATCGTCGCCGTCACCGTTCAAATTTAATGTAGCGTCATTGCGTTACTATGGTAACCAACATGGCCGCGGGGGTGGTATGCGTAATTACAACGAAAATGGGATAATGTTTGGCTAGACCATGAGTGGGTTGGATCATGGTTGAGGCTATGTCAAGAAAATTTCTGTTCAAGTTTTTTACTACTCGAAAACAGTTAAGTTACTCCATTTTTTCAACATCCTGAGAAACGAGCAATGTAAGTGATTTATATCTGGAATTTTGTATGTTCAAATATCTTCTTTATAAGATTTTCTGTATATGTTTGCATATTTACGTTCAATTTTAGTAGTTGAAGGGAATGGCTAACGATCCGCCTGGCCGTTAAAATGACTTGCTACATGATTCGTGGAAGTTTTGTGTACCATCCTCCACCATATAACCTCTTTCCTGGTCCCACAATTCAGACATATATTGATGTATGTTATGTTTTGTGTTTACATCAGCCCTGTGCGTCGCCCCCACTTTTCTGATTTTCTTAGCGTCCGGCCGGTGAACTAATCCAACAGATGTAACAATTTTTATGTACTTTTGTGTGAGTCGTTTAATATAAATTATTATATTAATTGTTTACTTGGGATATCTACTGCGGCTCTACGAGGTGTGCAAAAAGTAAGGTGGCTTGAAATTTTGATACAAAAATATTGATTTATTCATCAGTATTAATGTTGTCCCCTTCAAAGTACCCCCCCCCCCCCCCCACCGGTACAACATACGTGTGCCAACGCTATTTACAATCCTCGAAGCACTTCTGATAATCAATTTTTGGTATAGCCTTGAGTTCTTCCAACGATGTATTCTTTATCTCCTCAATCGTTTCAAATCTCCATCCTCTCATGGGTCTCTTCAGTTTTGAGAACGGGAAAAAATCGCAGGGGTCAAATCCGGCGAATATGGTGGCTGAGGCTTGATTGTGGTTTTGTGTTTGTCGAAAAAGTCACGCACAAGCAGCGATGAGTGAGCAGGTGCATTGTCGTGATGCAAAAGCCATGAATTGTTTTTCACCAATTCTGGAAAAAATTGCGGGCGATGGTCAATTCCGCACTGAGTACCTGATGGAGGTTCCCCCACTACACGGCTTCCCCTCACTCAACCGAGCTGCTGTCGTCGATCCTTGTCAGCGGGAGTCCTTTGTGATGGTCACACTGTTCTGTGGCGCTGTTACTGTAAGAATATGTAACAGTTCTGGAATTATGTAATGTAACCAATATTAAACAGAGTGTTATAATTGTTATGTCACTAGAATGGCACACGTATTCCAAGAAAGGAACATAAATGTCACACTGTTCTGTAACGCTGTCACTGTAAGTATATGTAAGAGTTCAGGAATTCTGTAATGTAACTAATATGGAACAGAGTGATACAACTGTTATTTCTCTAGAATGTCACACGTCTTCCAAGAACGGAACATGAAGGTCACACTTTTCTGTAACGCTGTTACTGTGAGGATATGTAACATTTCTGGCATTCTGTAATGTAAATAATATAGAACAGAGTGACAGAACTGTTATGTCTCTAGAATTTCACACGAGTTCCAAGAATGGAACATAAATGTCACACTGTTCTGTAACGCTGTTACTGTGAGGATACGTAACAGTTCTGGAATCCTGTAATCTAAATAATATAGAACAGAGTCATAGAACTGTGATGTCTCTTGAATGTCACACGTACTCCAAGAAAGAAACATAAAGGTCACACTGTTCTGTAACGCTGTTACTGTAAGGATACGTCACAGTTCTGGAATTCTGTAATTGAACTAATATAGAACAGAGTGATAGAACTGTTATGTCCCTAGAATGTCAATCGTGTTCCAAGAACGTAACATATGCGTCACACTTTTTTGTAATGCTGTTACTGTAGGGATATGTAACCGTTCTGGAATTCCGTCAGGTAACTAATATAGAACACAGTGACGGAACTGTTATGTCTCTAGAATGTCACACGTATTCCAAGAAAGGAACATTAGGGTCACACTGTTCTGTAACGCTGTTACTGTAAGGATACGTAAAAGTTCTGCAATTTTGTAATTTAACGAATATAGAACAGATTGATAGAACTGTTATATCTCTAGAATGTCACACGTGTTCCAGGAACGGAATATAAAGGTCGCACTGTTCTGTAAAGCTGTTACTGTAAGGATATGTACCGGTCCTGGAATTCTGTAATGTAAACAATATAGAACAGACTGATAGAACTATTATGTCTCTAGAATGTCACACGTGTTCCAAGATAGAAACATAAAGGTCACACTGTTTTGTCACGCTGTTACTGTAAGGATATATACCGGTCCTGGAATTCTGTAATGTAAACAATATAGAACAGACTGATAGATCTGTTATTTCTCTAGAATAGCACACGTGTTCCAAGAAAGGAACATGATGGTCACACTGTTCTGTGGCGCTGTTACTGTAAGAATATGTAACAGTTCTGGAATTATGTAATGTAACCAATATTCAAACTTTAGTATTTTAAATTTTGTTTGTTTCCCAAATTCTGGGAGAAACGACTTTCCTCTACTCAAGCACGCCAAGTGATTTGATATATTGTTCTACTAAAAATTTGTAAAATTCCATGTGAAAAAATAAATTTTCTTTCATCTACCAGGGTTTCCCGGTCTCAAAATTTCCCGGTCATTTCTCAATATATTTGATAGAAAAAATTAATATGTTAAATATTTTCTGAATTTTAAGTAACTATGAAAATAATAAAAAAAATGTTATAAAAAAATGAGAAAGCTGATTTTTGTTTCTGTCTCAAGAGGGTTATAGTCCAATATGTCAAAGGCATTTTTCGTTAAGAGTTGGATTTTTTCAGTAGTAATTATAATTTTCCTAGAAGCTTGCTTTATTATGAAATTTCTTGCCCTTCTATAAAGTTACTTTCGTAAATCAAGGAACATCCATATTTGATTTTATATATAAAAATTATACCGTTCCTACACAGTTCTATTTTTATAAAGACAGAGAAAAAAATTATTCATAAATAACTCGCGTAATTGTTGTATACTTATTAAATTGGCCTAGAATACATCCCATTTTTTTCTTCTAAAATGACTCGATCCCCTAAAAATTTTTCCTTTTCGTGTCAAAATGTCCCCTGAATATTGATAGAAAAACAATATTTATTTAGGTATCTCTCAATCCCATTATTTGCAAAAAATTGCTTATGTTATTTTAGATTCCGCTGTTCACGGATTTTTTTATACTTTAGAATACAAAAGGATAAAATGCATATGCACCGAAGTAAAATAATCCATTAATAGTGGCAATTAAAAAAGGAATTTTGTGCAAAAATGGACTATTTAACCATTTAGAGATGGATAGTAAAAAACTTTTTTTATAATATTATGTAATACTTTGAAGGGATGTAGGATCAGAATTGCTCTAAAAAATACGAGACTTAATACTTGAGTTCCTCCTCATTCAGGAAAATTATACCATGGAAAAATTTATAGATACCTGGAAGAAACCCGGAATTGTCAGGGATTTTTTTTTACAGAATTCAAGAAGACGCCCTGAGATAATTCTAAAGATAATACTTTTAAATACCTTAATTGATATGTTTCAACATACTATATATATATATATATAAAATTAAAAACTAATGGCTAACAACCACCGCAGGGTCCCACTGGGAGCAACTGTCATCTAAAAAAAAATGACATCGGCTCCCAGTCGGACCGCAGTAAATCCCATTCATGGCCACGTCTCACAACCGTGAGATGGGTGGTCACAGGACATGACGAAATCACAACGACAGGCCGGCGAAACCCAGGAAGATTAGAGCAAGTTGAAAACTTTTGAATGCGAGAGTTCGAATTAATTTGAATGCTATTGAATGTGAATGAGTGAGAGGAAAGTTTATAACAAAGTGAAAACTTTTAAATCCGAGGATTTGCATTGGTTTAAATTTTTCAACTTCGTAAGGCGATTTGAATAATTTTCAAAGCGGAATGGCTGATTAAAATATATTTTAATGTTTGATAATTAATTTAATTAATGGAGTAATGTAATCAAGAAATAAATACTTAAATGCTTATTTTTTTATCTTGTAAAAAATATATTTCTGTTTTTTCAAAAAGTGAGAGACTTAAAATATAATGTATACAATTTAGTACAGTTCAAGACTGTGTTTATGTAGGTTTATTATTTAATAAGTAAACTTTAAAGAAATTGAAAACATTTTTTTCTACAATTATTGTACAAATGGTAAATAATAATTACTAAAGAATGAAAGTTTACTACGGAAAATAATATCTGAATAACGTAAGAGAAAAGTTAAGTAGCTTATTATTGTGGGAGAAGTAAATCATATGGTATCAATTATCAACAAAAAGAACATCAGTTTTAGAAACAATGAATCAAGTTTTATTAATTATATGAAAGCATAAAAAATAAAGGCAGAATGCAAATAATGAAATCATTTGAGCTGATGGAAAAAAATTTGTGGGTTGATATCCGAAAACAGTTGTTTAGAATGTTGAAATTCTTTGATATCTTTTGTTCTTTTTTTATTTGATAATTCAAAGGACCTCAGGTTTGACATATTTAAGTTTTTCCAAAATGTTTGCATATGACTCAATGCAAAAAAAAAACATAATTTTTTCACATTTTAAAAAATATTTGAATTGAATACAAGATTTTTTTTATTTTTAATTACTTTTAGTACGAAAAACAGTGAGGTAAACGTCCAAGTAATTGTGAACTAAGTCCCAGGAATCGTGATGTCAATTTTCTTACATTTTATTTAATTTCAATGAATGCAACTTCTATTTGCTACTATAAAATGCTAAAAATAAAATGATTTTATCATTAAATGTTACTTTTAACATATTTTTTAACAATATATTTAAACTATAACCAAGTTTTAAGATCATTAGGACCGTCGCGATTACTGGGACATTTATTTTACTTATAAAAATCTTTTACAATTTTCTAAACAATAGGAAAGCTATTTTGAATATTCAAATAAAAAAAACAGGAGATATTAACCGATTTCAAAAATTTTTTCTCCAGCGCTTTTTTGGATGCCAACTCACATTTTATTAGTTTTAGCAGTTTCACCTCGCCCTAACGTAAATGGGTACAATTGTACGTCTATGTTTTATTAAGCTTATTTCATTTTTCGCTATACATTCATTTTCGCATGTCTTTTCTATTAAGTCAATTATTTGTTCTATGGCTTGAAATTTACTTTCGGTTGTTGTTGTTATCAGCATCCATAATAACAGAATCATTATTTTTCTGAAACATAAAATATATTTGTTTCCTAGTTTTGTTTCTGGCAAGGGACCAAAAACGTCTAACGCGATTTTTTCGTTAGGGTTAATAGGTGTGTCTGGAATGATTGATTGTGCTTGATTAGTGACTCTTGTTGTCTTCTATAATTGGCAAATAGGGTATGCTTTTACGTATTTCTTAATTTCTTCATCCATATTTTTCCATTCACAAATTTCTCTTGCCGTTTGAATTGTATTTTTCTCGACAAGGTGGTTAGCATGGGCTTCTTTAATTATGGTCTTTCTTTCTTCTTTAGTTAATTCTCTGGTTTTATTAAAACATATATGGAATCCTATTTCTGGGTAATAATTAGATAAGTATTGTAATATTTCCAAAAGAGTTTCCTTTTCCAATGGTGTAAAGGTTGGGTCACCGAAAGTCAATCTTACTATTGTCAGTCCCCTATTTCTAAATTCTGTTATTAATAATACTAAGTAACGTATCCAATTTTCCTCATTATAATCTGGCATGTTTGATTTGTTTATTAATTTCCAAAGTTTGTCTTCAGCGTTTGGTTTAGTTTTAACTCTATTTTTTGTTACTGGGTTTTCTTTCCATTCTAAAAATCCTTTATATAGTTGATTATCTTCTTCTTCCTCTTCCTCCTCTTCTTCTTCTTCCTCTTTTTCTTCTGATGGTTATCTAATTCTTACTTTTTCTCTATCCCTTAATACTCCTTGTTCGGTAATCACAGATTTTTTCAGTGCGGGTTCTTTACTATCACTTTCAATATCAGAATCACTACTGTATTATGGTACCGTGGTATCTGAATCATGAAGTTTTTCTTGATTTTGCAGTGGGAACAGTCTTGAAAGACAATCAGCTGCTTTGTTTTCTTTTCCTTTTACGTATACTATTTCGTACTTATATTCTTCAAGGCGTACTCTCTATCGAAGGAATCTTGAACTAGGGTCTTTTACGTTGTGAAGCCAAACTAAAGCTTTATGATCCGTTTGGATTTTAAAGGGATTTCCTAGTAGGTACTGTCTCAATCTTTTCACTACCCACACAATTGCTAAAAGCTCTTTTTCGCTAGTGCTATAATTTTCTTCTACTTTGTTAAGTGTTCTAGATATGAAAAGGCATGGGTGTCCTTTTTGTGACAATACAGCTCCTAAACCAAGATTAGATTCCCGGTATCATATAAATAAAACACCGTTGAACATCAGTCAATTGCGAGTTTTTTGTTATCAATAAGAGCATATTTTTTTTTTTTATTCAAAATAAAAATATTTACATACGTTGAAATTATTTTCGCAACCATATACTTTTGACGTTAGAGACGTTGTAGGGCAAATTTTATGCCGAAAAATTTTGTACCATTTATTTCGTTCCCCAAATCTCAATAATTAGAAATTTTAAATAAGTAATAAATAAAATAAAATAATTTTATTTAATAAACATATTTTTCATACAATTTATAATTTGTCAATGTATTATTTATTTACTATTTCAATCATTTTTAATTTGCGAATTTTACAGTTTCGGGAATTATATTTTCCAGATTTTTCAATCGTCCCAATAACAGCGCTACACTTAAAATGAAATAGAAACAAAAGTTAATACAATGATTAATGAAATAAAATCCTTGTATTTCGTAATATGGGTAGTACAACCGGATACCAAACCGCCCGCCTAAAAGTTTTTAAATGAATGCTATTATTTTTCACAGACATTTATATTTAGATTTTTAATTTTCTCGAGTGAAAAACGGATTCCCCGTCGGGTCAGCATATTCAAAATATTTAAATTTTTTTCTAATTTGTGCAATATTTCATATATAATTTTTATTATAATTTTTTGTGCATATGTTTATGTTTATAGGTGCAAAATATGCAAAAGAATTCTGAAATTTTCAAAATGGGCAAACGTCTACATTTTTTACATGTGCCATTGAGCTAATCACTCCCAACAAATAGTATTCAGTTGTTTTTTCATTATTTGGAAATTCTATTATTTATTCTACAAATGAAAATACTATTCTATTGCGTTTTGCATTATTGTGTTTCAACAAGTTAAGCAAAATAGTATGAAAAACTGATTGAAAATATAAATTGTGCATGCTCATATACTGGAACGAGAGAAAGTGTTTTCACCACGAAGTTATTATTATTATACCATTAAGCTGTTTCCCTTTCGGGGTAGGCGTGATTTGCTGGGTTGGAAAGTAGTAATCTGTGGATGGGTGTATAGGTATAGGGTATATAGGTATATAGCTGTATGGTATAGATATTTTAGATTGATCTGGAATTCTCGTCTTATTTATGTAAATAACACGTTCATTCCGCAACACTGCTCCGACCCAGGTTGCGATCAATCACTCTAGCGATCACCCCATGTGGAGAGCCTCACAAAATTCTTATGTGTGGTTCCCCACTTGGGCCCATTAGTATCCAAGGTCTTTGTTTCAGGCTTCATTCACTCTGCTCACATTCTTTTTATAAACTATTCACAGTATGTGTGATTGGATTTCTCAACGGATCGATAATTACTATCTCCGATGATAATACAGATTCCTATTTAAAAACAAGATATTCTTAGTTAACTTTTTTATATATTTATATTTAGACAAATTAGAAAACTTTATTACAGGTTATTAAAATAATTATAAAAAAGGAAATCTGGCAACGTAGTAATATGAGTATTTAAAAAAATATTGTAACACAATTAAAGAAATAAAACTCTGGGTAAACGCTGGCCCTGAAAACCGAGAAATGTTTTTACGTTTTAATTTGTACACAGATTTTTCTACTTAAAAAAAAACCTATTCGGTCACTTTAAATGCGACTTGCTATCACATGAAGTTAAGCAAGTTTGATCGAGTTCGATTTGAATTTTTTTCAATTTTCAATGTCAATTTGAAATCGCACAATTTGGAACACGTCCAATTTTGAAGCTTTGAGACCCAGTTTGAATTTGTCAATTTGTAACATTTTTAAGTTTCAAATCATTCAGTTTTTTCAACGCCTTATCCATGCATTCCGTGAATTCCATGAATATCGTGAATTCCTTGCATTCCGTGAATCCCATGCATTCCGTGAATTCCATACATTCCATGAATTCCATGAATACCCGAGCTCAGCCCGTTGCCAAAAGCACCAAAAGTTACTGTAACTGTACATTTTTGATGAACTTTGTTACTTTTTCAACTCGTTACTTCCCAACGCACTGATAAATTCTTCAAGCTTGAACAACTTTAAACTCACGATTTAAAAAGGGGCCCCGCACAAAATACGCTACCCATTTAAAACTGTTTAAACCATTTAGAGCTTAACTATTTCAAAACTAAAATTGTAGGGGTTCCTTTTCGTAAGAATTAATATTGAAATACAAATTTAAATGGTTGGATTTTGAAAATTATAAGGCAAAATTCCACAATTATTAATTTTAAACAATTTAAATTAAAATAATCCAAATTTAAAAAGATACAGTTTTTAAACCCTATTCTAAAAAGTCAATTTTGGTTGATTCAAAAAGTGCGGTTTCGACGAATGACACATCAGTCAAAATGACTTTTTGAATCAGTCATTTTGACTGGTATAAACTGTACCTTTCACTGATTAAACCAGTCACTTTTTATTGATGGAATTAGTCATTTATATCCCATTATAATTATTTTATAAAATGGAGGAATTCAATTAAGATTATTAATATACAAATAATTTCGTTTTATATATATATATATATATATTTATTTAAAAACTAAAGGTTAACAACCACCGCAGGGTCCCACTGGGAGCAACTGTCATCTAAAAAATGACATCGGCTCTTTATGATATGTATGCAAACTTTCAAGCTACTTATTATGGTAAAGAATCACAACCTTTGTTGGGGAAAAAAGAATTTATAGACCATGCACCTTTAATCGTTATCGATTGTTTAAAGCAAAATGAATCCTTAAAGTATGGACCAGTTGACGTTCGTTTAGAATTTGAAACAAGTGATAATTTTCAACCCCAAACATCAGCATATTGTCTGATTCTACATGATCCTATCGTTGAGTATAAACCAATTAGTGATGGGGTTAAAAAGTTAGTATAAATAAATTTGCTTCTCTTTTATAAATTCAGTATAATTTACGATGGGATTTATAGTTGATATTCAAGGATTCAAATTACCTGTTAATGAATTTATGATTAAAGAGTTATCTATATACCTACGATTCATTGTGATCTAAAAAAATCCATGCAATTTTATTTTTCAACCACTTATGAAAAAAAGTTACCTAACATTAAAAGTATAGAAGAATAAATATTAGGTTGGGAAATAATTTACATGGAATATCTTAGAATTCTGGTGATGTACCTTATACGCTACTGAATGTAATACATGAAACTATTTTTTAAGAAGGTTAAAAAAATGTATGTGAAAAGTTTAGAGAAAAAGAACTGGGTAACGCATAACCCATTCCACCGATACGCGGACATCCTCCAAGAAGTAGATGTATGACATGGCTGAAACAAAATGGTAAATATCAGTGATTAATTTTCAACAAATGTTAATATTTTTTTTAAAAGTCAATTGAAAAAGGATTTAAATTTTAAAAAGCATTCTAAAAAAGTTAATATAGATTTACAAATTTAAAAACTCATTAAAATAACTTAAACTTGATATATATATATATACAATATTTAAAAAACTAAGAATTAAAATTCCATTTTTTAAAAGACACAAAATCAGTTAGAAAAAATATTAATTAAAGAATCAAAATTGAATTAAATGAAGTTCACTTTTAAAAGCAAGCACAAAATCAATTTTAAATCAATATCAATGAAAAAAAGAAATTAAGTCAAGTTCACTAAAAAAAAACACTCAAACACAAAATCAGTTTAAAAAAAATATTATTTAAAAATAAAAAAATTAAAATTAAGTTCACTTTAAAATATAACTATTTTTAATGAAATATCAATCAAAAAATCACTTTAAAATAAAAATAGAATTTAAAAAATGTTTATATTTTGTTTAAAAATTCAATTGAAAATGAATTAAAATAAAAAAAGCCCTCAAAAACAGTTAATATGAATACAAATGTTAAAACTCATTAAATAATTTACACTTCATATCTATATTTAAAAAATCTAAAATTAATAGAAAAATCCCCTTTTTACCAGGTACGTTTTATATACACCAAATTGCGCTAAAATTTTCTCCGATCGTCGTCTTGGTACATATTGATATGCTGATAATTGATATATGCCTAATATGATATTTTTTGCAACCCAAATTTATTTACTATTATTAATATTATTATTATAGAGCGGCATAGTTGTCAGCTTGCACAGGGCGGCGAATTGGTTAGTGCCGGCCCTGAGTTACAACACCTTTTTTTGTGAAGTGGTTCGTCGAGGGCACAGAGGAGGCATGAATCACAAATTAACAATTCAAAAAATTTTTAATAACATTTTAAATTGATAACAAACATGTAGCCTTTTTGGGTAAATAACTTTTATCTATTTTCCCCCCTATCTTGTGTCGTTTGTCCAAAAACTTAATTTTTTTATTTTTAATGTTGTTTTTTACGAACAAAACAAAAACTACGCTTCCTATAAAAAAGTAATTAATAACAAATTTGTAGATATCTTTTGGGTGCACAACTTTTTTTTCCTATCTTTTATCGCAATTTGCACAGTTTGACCGCAAAATTAAATTTTTGATTTTTCATTATGTTTGGAGCGTTCAAAATTTGAATTTTCGATTTTTCAAAAAAATTTGAAAAGTTGTTATGATAATCTTGTAGGGCTTTCAAAAAGCAACGCTTTTTTCTCTAGAGGTTTTGTCATATCGTGCGTTTTTAGGTTCAAATTTTCATTTTCGGCTGTTTTTTTTTTAAATTTTTAAAATGCTATAGGTAATTTTCTTTTTATCAAAAAAGATGTACAGATAAATTATTCTACTTTCCAACTGTTATGAATAGCTTTACATAGAATTTGTAAATCTTTGAACAAAAATTGTCTCAACAATTTTGAAAATGCTGTAACAATTTGAATTTTTATCCAAAATAGCTGGCTAACGAACTTGACGATCAGTTTTCGCATATGATATTTTCATTTCAGCAAAAAAATTGTTTAAAAAAGTTAATTAATTGAATTTGTTAATACAAATTTAGACATGCTTGGAAAATTGGATTTTTCGAAATAGAAAAAAAATGTAATGTACATCAAACCGGTTTGATTTCTTTAAGCTATTACAATTGTTAAAATCAAAATAACTTCTTTATTTTGTTGTCAAAAAATGAATCCAAAAGTAGGTGTCGAATCTTTGAAATTCGAATATTAGAACAAGTCGAATTTCGAATATTCGACTTGACTTCTGGATCCATTTTTTAACAACAAAAAAAGAAGTTATTTTGATTTTAACAATTGTAATAATCCAAGAAAATCAAGCCGGTTTTATGTAGAGTTAAGTGCTTCGCAATCATCAAATTACAGTTGTTAACGCTTTGACCTTTAATTTTAAAGAGTCTGTCCACAAATGCGTGGAAAATACAAAGACCGAGCGCGTAGCGCGAGATAAATACATTATCGAGCGCGAAGCGCGAGAACCAACAGTCGCGCGCCCTAGGCGCGCCCAAACTTGCGAGCGAAGCGAGCCGCGCGCATAGCGCACAATGAGAATTTGCCCGCGCGGCGGGCATATTTTTTTCCAAGAAGTCTATCAATTTTTATAAATTGCATTTTATTATATTACATATAACCAGTCAAAAAATCACAACAACCGTGTAGGATAAGAATGTTTTAGATTTTCATAGAGAGAAATACGCACAATAAAGAAAAAAGTGTTAAAAATAAGTAGAAATGAATGAGTTATTCCGAGAGAGAAATAAGCGGACATTGCAGAACAAAAAATAAATTTTTCAGAAATCGACAGCACTTTTGCAAAAATATATAGGAAAGGTAAGGGTAAGCAGTAGGGTGCCAATTCAAAATGCAATATCTTTCTTCTTGAGGTCTTAGCCAATAAATTTGTACAGTTTGACAAAAAAAAGGCCACGTATTTTTTTTTTGTTTATCTGAAATTTTCTAGAGCTCCCGCAAGACTTTTAAAGTTCTAGGTTCGCTGAATATTTTTTTAGCTTTAGAAGAATAAACACGTGATAATTTTTTTGTTTAAAAAAAATGCTATAGGGTGAGACTTTAAAGATTCATTAAATTGGCTCTGATACGAAATTTGAGCAATCTAAGTTTCATAAATTCATTGTGTCTTACCCCCTGAGATTTGCCTTCAAATAAACAAAAAATTTTCCGCATTCTTTAATTTCCGTAAAAAAAAAAGGATCTTAGAATCCGCTCAAGGCAATTGAATATAAAAAATGTATTTTTTTCATATTTTCTTTCGAACTATGGGCTCTAGTAAAGAAATAAATGTAATAAAGATATTTAATTTTTTTGCAAGGAACTTTTTTCAATACGAGTTTTTGTTACGGATTTCAATAGTTTTTCTGATAGAGTCGTGCGCTTAAGTGAACGCGATAACGTTAGCAACAAATCTATTAGTTTGATAGAAAATCCTAATTGGAAATATATCAGTGGAAAATTGACATGTTTTTTTACACCTGCAAAGTTGAAAAATACGTTTCAATATTATCTGGAAGTAGGAAAAGATCTCGATTATTTCATGGACACTCTTAACTTGGAAGGTAAGAGTATTAAGAGTTTGACTGGGGCGGTACATCTGTCAAAGAATAACGCAGGTGTCCTAAGGCCAGCTCAGCGAGGACAGAAACCTCCCCCACTTTTCGCACAGTTATTAACATGACGTCACACCAGTGCTTCCAGTACTCCCAGTGAATTCTAGAACACAGCCTTGCGCACCATCGCGACCGGTGCCCGGTGCGGGGGCACCGGCGGCACCGCCCTATTTACGGCTCTGTTTTTGTATAATTTTTGTACATACTATTCGTATTTTATTGATTTCTTAGTAAATTATGTGATTAAAGCGATGTTTATCCATATTTATTGATAGTAAAATAGTTTAACATTTATTTCATACTTACTTTTTAAACATAATTTTCTAATTTAAATTATTGAAAATATTTAAATTGATTTAAATTAATTCAATATTTAAATGTAAGCATACTTTATGCTTATAAAATAGTTTAAAGTTTTATATTTTTGAATTTACAAAATGCGATTTAATGCACCTTTCCATTTATCTGCATTTTACTCTTCCCATTCAGTAAAATTAAATTACGAAGTGTGCAATTTGCCTTACACGCCACTTTAAAATTTAATTTTTCCCGGTCGACTCTTAAGCGTTTATAATAATTATTATTTAATACTAATTGCTTTATTGTATCAATTTTGAAAATAATTCAACATTTTAGAACTCCAAAGGTAAAATATATAATGTAAATTATTGTGAAAGTGATTTCAGACTTCACAGCCCAAAATGCTTTCAAAACAGGGAAAATAGGATGATTTTGCAAGAAATTCAGGAACTATAGGGAAATATACATATTCTTTCAAATAACATTAATGTAGGCCGTCAATGATAAAGGTAGAATCAAAATTATAATGCTTCGCTGTTTCAAAAGAAATCTTAAATGAGTAATTTAAAAAAAAAAACACGATTACATATTTAACTATGTTTTTTACATATTGCTTTTAGATTTCTTTTTAAAATGAGTGCAATCGACAATAGTATATTGTGTTTCGTCGCAGCAAACCACGCCCAGCAGACACGTTCTGAAAATGTTACACAACAAAAAGGGAACATTTATGCATAACATTGTTATAATCGTGCGCCATAACAATTACAGAACATAAAGGTCACACTGTTCTATAACGCTGTTACTATAAGGATACTTAACAGTTCTGGAATTCTGTTATGTAACTAATATAGAACAGAATGATAGAACTGTTATGTCACTAGAATGTCACAGGTGTTACAAGAACGGAACATGAGGGTCACATTGTTCTGTAACGCTGTTACTGTAAGGATATGTAACACTTCTGGAATTCTGTGATGTAACTAATATAGAACAGAGTGATAGAACTGTTATGTCTCTAGAATGTTACACGTGTTACAAGAAAGGAACATGAAGGTACTAGAAAATTTAAATTCGGCAAAAAATGCCGGACTACAAAATTAAAATACGGCAAAAAATGCGATGAGCAATTCTTTAGTGTGCTTTAAGTTTGTAATATTTATGAATCTATTATAAGATCTCAAATTATTTTAAAGATTTTACAAGATTCTTCAAATTTTACGAGAATTTAAATTATTTCAAAGAATTTTAAAGGTTTTAGGGTATTTTCAAATGTACTAAGAAATGCACAGATATTTCGAACATTTCAAGCCATTTATCATACGCGCCTTCAGCTCTATAGTTCCAAGAAAATTAATATGTAGTTAATTCAAACTCGACCGATGCACCCGAGGAGGAATGGACTATCGCCTTCCTTGTCGCCTCAAAGCCTTTCTCTCTCATCCCCAACAAACACGACGTCACTTACCCCCGCCATTTCCCTTTGACTCCGCACCAGACGTACTCGAACTCTCAGCTCGCAGCCACTACCCACTTTCCAGCTCACCGCATACTGGAACTCTTCAGCACGCAGCCACCACCCACGTCTCCGCGTACTTTAACTGTTAAATCCGCAGCAACCTGACACTTCCCAGCTCACTGCGTATTGCAACTATTCCTCACGCAGCCACCACCCACTTCCTACCTCACCATGCTATGGAACTCTTCAGCACGCAGTCATCACCCACTTCCCAGCTCACCGCATACTGGAACTCTTCAGGACGCAACCACCACCCACTTCCCACTTCCCCGCGTACTTTAACTGTTAAACACGCAGCAACCTGACACTTCCCAGCTCACCGCGTATTGCAACTATTCCTCACGCA
Organism: Andricus grossulariae; assembly: GCA_011634705.1. Taxonomy (NCBI): domain Eukaryota; kingdom Metazoa; phylum Arthropoda; class Insecta; order Hymenoptera; family Cynipidae; genus Andricus; species Andricus grossulariae. Next base: position 190,045,721 of record JAABKJ010075445.1, on the reverse strand, counting down.
GCCACCACCCACTTCCTGTACCTCTCTGTGTACAGGAACTCTCAGCACGCAGCCACCATCCACTACCCACCCACGCGTGTACTGGGACTCTCAGCCACCATCCAGAAAAAGAAGACGCCTGCAAAGCACAAACAGAGAGACTTCCCTTTCTCTCTCACGAACTGAGATGGACTAACTTCCTCCTTCTCCAAATACGTGTCAACCTGTGACCCCTCCATTAAACGGTCTCTGTCTCCCCACCGGTAATCCAATCACTGACAGGACTCTGACTCTCCCTCGCATCCACGGCACTCATCCTACTCTCCGTCCAAAAAGTTTAGGCAGCTCGATTTTTGTGCATATTTTCATCAAAATCTCAGCAAAAAAAAAATCTAATAGCATAATAATCTTATGATCATTTCAGAATACTCAACTTTTAATGGCTGGAAGTCACTGAAAAAAATTATGAAAAATCTGCCAAAAATATATGGGGTTCGTTGATCCTTTCTGTGCCTAGTGGTGATATTTAGAGTAATTTAATTTCATGTTGTGCATTCTTGCTTCCATTACATGCATACTAAATCTAGTACAGATTTTTCTAACAGTGTAATTTATGATCCACTTACGAATTTCTACCTTTCAGGTACTCGTTCTCGGTTAGGGCAAAGCTATACAAAATTGAATATTTGGCGTGCTAAAATCTTGTTTTATTGTGTTGGCCTTTGAATTATTTAATCTTAAATGTGGAAATCTACAACTGCCTTCATTTTTACAGATAACATGAAGAGTAGACACCAGTTTATTTTGGTGTCTATACTCAATATAATCTCTCTTTCTCATTAGTATTTATGGCAAATAACAGAGTTGTCGGAACATAAACACAAGTTCTTGTAATTTGAATAAAGTTTTCCAGTGTATAGGTGTGATTTAGAAATTTCGAAATATTTCTTCCTGAGTCTATGTTTTTATTGATACGAAAATTCGGCATGTATCATGTCGTAAGTAAAAATCAGATAGATGCTTATTTTGATATGGAATTTCACAGATGTCTGAGCGGGGTTCTTTTGTAGGTCCATTATTGCTCTCATCGACACCCGTCACATGAACTGTACACCACAGTGAATCAAAAACCGGATTTTAATCCTGGTTGACAGTGATGTGCCGCTGACATGGAGATTTGTGCGTTTTTGAAGCGACCCCACGGCACGACAGCGAGTCTGAAAAGGTTGGCAATTAGCATATAAGCAGAGAGCCTGAGACTTAGATCGCATATAATCTACGAGAGCGTGCCCCGTGCGCGTCAAGTTTTACACAAAGAATCAGTTTGACAGGACACAAGGGAATGTACATTCTACAATATACACTTTAACAAGATTCCTAACACATGTCCATCCCATGCCACGATTATCCTTTGCGTTCAAATGACCCATTCAAAATATTTTTTTTTTCGAATCAGTCGCAATGAGCCGCTCATTGCCTCCTGATTATCCCTTTTTGGCGATTGATAATCTGTGGATTCACGCAACATGTTTCTATTGACTTGTGATGGTTATTGATGAATAGGGTTGTCAAACAAAAAATGTTTCGAAGTTTTTGTAAATTTTATTCGGAATCGTCGATGTTAGGCGAATAGAGTTCAAACTCAACATTTTTCTTCACCATTAGATATGGAATATTAATGAAATTTTGCTTTCTACACTGTTTTAAAAATCTGTACTAGATTTAGTATGTACATGTAATGGAAGCAAGAATGCACAACATGAAACTGAATTTACTATACCAGCGTACAGTAAATTTAGTATATGCATATACTGAATTTAGTATGCACGTACATGAAATTTAGTATACGCGTTATATATATATATATATATTAGTTTCGCTTTCGATTCCTTCGGTTTTGGTTTAGATTCTTTTGGAATAGAACTGAAGGGCCTATGCCAAAGCCACCGAACGCGTCCTCGTGGGTACAACAATGACACCAGCAAAACACCAAAAAGTTGTAAGTGCGGTTTAAAACGATCGAACGCGTAGAGCACTCGACAATTGGTCAGGAGACAAAGCCGATCATCCTAGAGTTCGGGGTGCTAAAAATAATTTAGAAGGAAACACGACGACGAACCGACGAAACGCCCACATTGTGTGGAAGAATTAACTCAAGGATGACTTGCTAGACAGCTACGATGCCAGCATTACCCCTGTTCACCGAGGCTTTATGGTGCGTATGCACACACTGTGGTACCAGAAACACCCAGAGCTTTAGCACGTTTCAATTCAATCATTGCGAAATCAACGTGCCTACCTCTGAAAAAATAGATATGTACGCGGAGCGCTTCCCCAACTGCAGCTTGATCAAGCTGCAACCGAAGATGAGGAAGCGACATTAAGACCAACCGAGGAAAGCAGGCTGAAATGGATGCCTCCCTTCGTGCAGAAATCTCGCAAGAGTCCGACCTCTGGACTATCAATTGCTCAGTTTATGGTGCTGTGAGAACTTTGGCTGATTCAAATCGAAGCGAAGGCCCAAACCGACGATGGTTCAAAAGACCAAAAGACGCTTGCATCAACTGAACAAGAAGATTGGATTAAAAAGATAGAGTGCGTCCCGTGTTCAATCATAACATGTTCTACATAACATATGGTAGACCATTCACTGAAAGGGTTAGAAAGTTCGCCCAAGGACTGAGGATCTTCAATCACACACTGAAAAAATCAAAGCTGCTGACAATCAAGCAGCATATTGTTGACAAAAGACGGCTGTTATCTGACGCAAGGAGAAGAATAAAGAAGAGGGAGAGATGGATCAGAGAGAATCAAAAGTTTCTCGCTGACCCATCTCGCCTCTTCAGTGATCACCCTGTTTCTGTCAAAATCCACCCAAGCCCAACGAGGTAGAGACTTTTTGGAGACGCCCTTTTCGCAGTGGCTGGTGTTAGGACGCCCTATACTCCTACCGAGAAAAGGCAACTTGTTAAACCCAAAGAATTACAGGACAATAACTTGTTTGAACACACTGTATACGATCTTTACAGCTGTCCTAAACAAAAGGATTGTTCAGCGAATTGAGCCTTTGTAGCGTGAGATGTAGGAACAACGCGGCTCGAAAAAAGGTGTAGCAGGCTGTTGAGAGAACCTGCTAATTGACAGGTGTGTCTGTAAAGACGCTGCAGCCCAGCAGCCCCATAAGGAGTTCAAAATCGTATCGCAACCTCCTCGTGGTGAACTCTGGAAACTATAATTTGTATAGGCCAACTACAGACGATTCTTATTTGAATAATTATATACATAGAATACTAAAATTCTTTTCCAACTTTTTTTCGTGAATATTTCTCAACTATTTCGTTTGGTGTGTCACGTAATTGCACAGCAATCGTACTTTCACTACAGGGTAAAGTTTTAAAAATGTGCATTTGTTTTTCATAATTTTATGTACAAAAGAAATGAAAAATAAGTGATTCCTGGAAATACAAGTGCACAGTTATTCCAGCCGACCACTTAATTAAACTAATAAAGTGCCAACCGAACAGTGGGGTTCGATGTGCCTGGCTGGAGCGAGAGTGTGCTGTGTGCTGTGCGGCATGCATGATTTTCATCATTGTTGGCCATGACGCACCGCCACGAAAAATCTGACAAAAATGTATGTTGAAGCAGACACTTCAAGCTTTGTTTTGAAAAAAATTGGAGGTGAACCTCAAAAACATAACCTCAAAAACAAATATTTTGCTCGTCACAATCGTTTCAGCTGTTTCCGAGAAAACCCCATTTTTTTATTTTACCACCCCCCTCCATATCTCCCAAAAAAATGAAATTTTAGAGTTGAAATTTGCAGGATTTTATATTCACATAGATGTCAATATATGGTGCCAATATAGACTTGATAGGTGCGGGGGCCATTTTTGCATGCTTATCCCCCTAGGCCCTTTATCGTGTCAATTATGAATATTTGTTGTTTATAGAACTGCTTTCTGCATTTTACAGGGTTGAGACTGTCATTATAGCACAGGAAAACCCGGGAGTAAGACATGTTGTATGTAATGCGCGAAGTGAGGTAACCGTCAGCCAGGTAACTGGAGCACGTTACAGACCGGTAACGACGGAAGGTTTACCTCAGTTGTGAGGAATCACCAGACTATTACCCTGCTTGATCTATTACCCGCAACACTTCGTACCCCCAGTTTTTTCTGTGAGTATTTTATTTCTTGCATTACAGTCACTGTAGGGATGTAATACTAAGAAAGTAAACTTAAGTGTATTTTTCAAACATAATCTATTGTGAGCGTAAAAATTGTCATTATGTATATTTATCTATAGCCTTAAATGTATTCAAAAGTTATTTTAAAGCTTATTTGACGGATAGCTTTTTTGGTATTTTCGTTGTCTTTGATTTTGTTTCTTTGTCGGATGGATTTTTTTGTGTTTTTTTTTTCGTTGCCTTTAATTCCTTCGAAGATTTCTTTCTTTTTTTTTTTTTTTTTTTTTTTTTTTTTAAAAAAATGAATAGACTGATTAAATATTATTTTTACAGTAACGAAATAAAAATATATTTATACGTTTTTAACAAAAAACTGTTGCTTGTATTATTTACCCTTCCTCTATTTTAGATTATTATTTTTATAAACTTATTTCACTCACAAATGAACATCAAATTTTGTTTCTTAAAATTATTAAATTTAAAACAAAAATTAAAAAGCGTCTAATTATCTTTTTTCTGGGGAAACCCCAACATTATTACGTCACAGCCCCTGAACTTTCCAGTCGGGAATTCCTATCTGCGCTCCTCCACCTTTTCCATTTTCACGTTTGGGAACTCCATGTGTGACGTCACTAGACCCAGAATCTCCACACCGGGGTTCCCTCTCCCCCTCTCCAACTACATAGATCTCGACCAGCCCGTCTTATCTGCTGCGACGCATCGGCGCCAGTCGCGGGGTGCGGGGTAGAGAGGGGGATTAGGCCACGCCCATAACGGCGCTCCATAGTTGTTCTATACTACTTGTATGGTTACTTGAATGTTGTAGCCACGCTAACTTTTGAAGGATTTGTCGAATCGAGTCAGCCTTTGGTAAACTTTTTAAGGGTCCCAAAATGAAGGTTAAGTTCGTTAAACTAACGACGAGATATTTCCAAAAAATCAAAAATTTTAGAGCACATTCAAAATTTAAAAAAAAATTTTTTAAGTTTCAGAAATTTTTGTCCAAGTTTCTTTTAGATGGGAGAGAATCTGGAAAATTATACGCATGAAATTTTTTGTTTTGATAAAAATTTTAAAAGTTATATGCTTTTAAACATGTTGAAAATTTTCAAAAAATAGAGAAAAAAAATATTTTTCTGATAGATGAAAAAATGTCTATCAAAATTTCTACTAGATATGAAATATATTTTGAAACTATTCTCATAACAATTTTTGATTTGATCAAAATTCAAAAAATAAGAGCTTTTTTTAATTTGGAAACAAAATGTTCCGTTTCATTTTGTTCACATGGTTTTATTTTTCAAAAGAAATCGTCTGTACAACCGAGCTGTTGAGCGCGAAGCGCCAGTATCACAAAGAGAATGTAATCGTCAAGGCTGTAGGTGCTTTGAGAACCATCTTCAAAGTCAAAACGAAAAAACATGTTTAATTTCACTTTATGACTGTAGTTTATGAGGGACTTGAATCACATTTTTTGATTTACGCGTTCAAACGGAAGGCATTTTCAGGGCAGCTCAGAATAAAAATTAGTGCAAAAAAAGGTGAAAATATTAAAGTCATCATGAAAAATAAAAATTGTACATTATTTTGCTATATCTGAATAAGCAGTACCAGATCAAGATATTATATTATATATTATACATTATTATATATTATATATATTATTATTATATATTGCAACAAGATTAGAAGAAAAATTGATTTCGTGTCGCTTAAAAACGCCTAAAATGTGCATTTGCTTATATATTTTGTTTATTAAATAAAAAAAAATATCAACGGATGCTACATTTTTTTCATAAAACATCATTGAAAATATAATTACGACAAGAGTGCGAAAAAAATATTTATTTCTGCCTTTCAATGTCTGTGATGTACATTTGTTCATAGTATTTGTTTATAGAATGGATTAATAACATTCAGTCTTGAATTTTGATGGCCACGTATCATCCAAATTCCAAACAATAAAAGCAAGCACTTTTATAGCAGGAATATAGTTTGAAAACAAATATTCCTTAATGTCGATTATTTGTTAATAAAATTTGCTTATAACAAATAGCTTCACAAGCTAACAATTTTTTTCTTTTTTCTGATATCGCTGTGCATTGAATGCAATTGACTTGAAGTATAAGACGAATTATGTCTAGGAGATAAAAACTGAAATGCAAAAAAGCGAAACTTTCGCTGTTTGCATTAACATACAAATTTTATAAACAAAAAAATATAACATCCACTCTTAACGTTTTCTAGGAAATTTAGACCTGAATTTTTAGCAAAAAAAATCTACAATCGGTGCATTATTGCGTTCTAAATGTCGTTTTGAAGTTCGTTTTTCATTTCACCCTCTGTGGACCGCTACGTCACAGCACAAATCTGGCGAAGGAGTATCGAAAACCCGACACGATCCCGAGTCGATATATCGCACTCCGAGCCGAAGTCGAGCCGAGAGAAAACCGATCACGGGTATCGAAAACCCGATCTCGACCCGAGAAAAAACCGACGCGATCCCGACACGATCACGAGAACGTATCGTATCGAACAGCACCAATATTTCAGAGATTATAGGTATTGGATATAAATCTTTTTTTGTTACTTTATTAACTTAACTAAAATACAAACAAAATCTATATTTCCCATCAGGTTTTTTTTATCATTACTATAGGATTCGACCAATCGCTATTAGATGGTTCTACAATTTTCTCTTCTAAAAGTCTATCTACTTCCTCATACATAAATTCTCTTATTTTTGGTGATACATAATAATGCCCGAGTAAAAGTTCTAAATATCGTTTTAATTTCCTTACACTCTACATTACTAGTATTCAATATTGTAGAGAAATTGAGGCGAGAGTTTAACTCTAAAGGCAAAGTTAAAAGTTTCGTTTCAATTTCCTTATACTCTCCATATCTCATAATAAAGATTCAAGCGAAATTGAGGCGAGACCTTCACGTTTCGGAGATTTTCTCCAAAAAGTCGTATGCAGTTGCAGTACCATGTACTAACCTTCCTGACGGCTGGAATTTCCACCTATCGACATCATGCCACAAAACTCACTATTCCGCGAAATATTTGCGTCGTTTTTTGATTCTATAGTATTCATTTTTAGTTGGCAAATTGTCGTACGCCAACAGAAACACTCGAAAGACACTTGAAAAACACTGATTGCATGCATGCAGACTTATGGATCGCGAATTTTTCAACTGCGCAATAAGCTGAGACCGCCTGAATCGTTTTCACTTGGAATGCCTCATACTGCATAATATACGCGACTGATCACTCGCGCACTCAGCCCTTCCGAGGCGAGAGTCGTAACCGTCTCTCGCCCTACGCGCTGAGAATCTGCGTAGGCCAGCAGTTCTAGGAATGTTGAGTGTATTTATTAGTATTATTATTGATTTCAAATCTCCCGCGCTTTTTGGCTGAATAAGTGGCGACAGGCGGCGCATCGATATAAGAACGGGACAGCCAATGAACGTTGTTGATAAAAATAAACTGCCCACTCCAGCTAGGAAATACAAGAATTGTTTCCAATCGTTTCGTTTCAAGGTCAGGGGAATAGACGAGTTTTACAAGTTCAGCTTTTTCACCACTATAAATTGCTTCCGGCATCTTAACCACCGTCTCAATTTAGCAAAACTATGTTTTTATATTTCATACTTACTCAATTTCACACCGGGAACATCGTCTTCATTTAATTTCACTCCGACAAAAAGTACAATTGTATACATTTTTATAAAATATGACCGCAACTTTCATACTACGCGGGATGCAAATGGCAGCCGCACATGCGCAAATGAACTTCCGATAGTTAGGTTAAATGGTCTATTGATTAAGAGATTTCTCATTGTGAAGTCTAAGAAATGTTATACGTCAGGTAGATGAGGATCACCAGCTACTTTAAGACTGGCAGAAGACAGTAGATGAGAAGGCAGGAGAATTCAAATTGCTTAAAAAGTGTCTGGAGGAAGTCTGACAGTTTCAAGAGTCTCTAGTGCCCTAATAGCACTGAATGTGTAAAAATCCGACGCTTGCCCAGGTACGAATTGACCGTCGGCCCATGGTCGGGGCAACCGTCGGACGGTCGTTTCAACTTTGTGCGCCACTGGTCGGGCCATCTATCAAGATGATGTCGGCCCAACCTTGGACAACAATGTGGGGCCGACTTTGATTTTTTAAGTTTCAGGGTATTCAAAAAATTAATAATAATTGATTGCGAGTATTTTGACTATAAATGTTAATGGTCCTGCTTAGAATGAATACCTTCTCTTAATTCTCCTTAAAATGTTACACGATTTTTGTATTGATACAAAATTTTCATTCAATAATTTATCTTAATTTTATGAGTAAATTATGTAAGCAAATTCCTAGTGTTTATCGAGCAATATTGGTCGTTTGATATTATTTTTAATTTTTTTAACAAATGCTCACTGTGAACATTTCAAGGTGAAACAATCTTTTTCCTTTCTTAATCGTGTAATGCTACTATTTTCAACTTAATTTTATTTGAGCAGCATTCAACTTCAGCACCATATTTCATTATTTCATTACAAAAATCATTAACTCAATTACCCTCAGAATATTTCAACACCAAGAATTCTCAGCGAAAATGACTCACAAAATATTTCTACAAAAATACCCAGCAAAACTCGAAATATCAGAAATTGGAAGACGGGGTAGTTTGCAAAAAAGAGGTTTCTTATTCTACAAATGAATGACAATGGACTTTTAACATATAATATTTACATTCATTGAAATCAAGTTCAACAGTTTTGGTATGCATAACATTCAGAACAATCTTTCTATAATAATTTCACATAGTCAAATTCCGAAACAAAATTTACATACAATAAATGATAAGGATTTTACTGTTTGGGATTCGACAAAAAAAGTTCAATACTATTGAATTAGGGTAACTCAATATTGTGGTGCGACAAAATACATCATAAATTATTTTATATTATGTACAATTTGAACCTTCTCAGTTCCACATATTTTCTTTACAAGATTTCATAAACCAATTATAGGAAAAGCTGTTGCGTAAACTAACCGAAATACACAGACCACACACAGGGCTGGTTTCAGCCAAACGATAGCTTGTCCTGGGAGCAAAAGATTTTTACAGGTAGGAATAATTGGTTTGTTCTCCCTATTCTCTCAATATTGTGGTACCCTAGTGGTGTTTAGTGATGACGGTTTGCAATTCAATACTATTTGTTGATTTTCTAAGCAAGTTACAGATTTGGACATGCATAGGCAAATGGAAATCAGTTAGGTATTGCTTTATTCTTAGAAGTCATAGTATTTAGAATTTGACAGGGCTCGGTTAAAATTTAGATAAATAAATCAGTTTATTAAAAATTATCGAATTACATTTTTTTACTTGCGCATCTTTCCAAGTTGATTTGAGTCATTTGCAAGATTCTGAATTGAGCGTTTTTTAGAATATTTTAGATTTTGAATAAGTATTTCGAGACATATGTAAGTAAGGTCCTTAAGAACTTTTAATGAAACACGTGGTCATGGAGTTTTTCCTATGATTGACTTATGAAATTTTCTAAAGAAAGTAGGTTGAACTGAGAGGTGGAAATGACACCGTCCTGGCATGCGAAAATAAAACCTTCTGTACCTGAATTAAGCCCTGATGATCTGAGAAAAGAAAAGTTTGCTTCTTCGACAAGGACTGTTTTTCTACATTCGGCAGATTTGATCTTCAAATCTGTCGGCGTTGAACAAAGGTATCTGCGACTAACATGCTTGCCATCCAGGTTCTACTCTACTCGTTTGGGGTGGTACACTGCACGAAGAACGAGTTAACGGCCCTTGACATAACCACACGTAAGACCATTCATATGCATAAAAGCATGCATATCAATTCGTCTGTTCCCCGATTATACATTCCATGCCGTCAAGGCGGACGCGGACTTCTGAATCTCCATCAGAACTGAGGAAAGTGCATTACTCCATCTAGATGCTTCACTTCTGAAAGCCGAAGTGAAGAAAGCAGAAGTTGAAAAATTCTAGCAAGAGCTACTCGACAAAAAAATGCGCGGAAATTTTCACAGGAATGTAGAAAAAAAGTCCTTTTCGAAGGAGCAAACTTTTGCTTTTCTCAGATCATCAGGGCTCAATTCAGGTACAGAAGGTTTCATTTTCGTATGACAGGACGGTCTAATTTCCACCTTAGTCTACCATAACCACATATTATGTCAAAAACTTCCCAGCGATAGGTGCAGAGATTTTAGATTAAAAAAATTATTTAAGCTTCATTTTTTAATTTTAAACACATTTTTGAGTTTCTCTCCAAGTGCGGCCGTTATTTTTTTCCAAAATTATGTTTAAAAGAAAGCTTGCCTTTCTCCTTTTAAAATGAGCCATTGTCGAAAGTGGGGCGAAAGAAATTGGTGGAGATATATAACACTTCTTGCGCGCGGTTTCTGTGTCGCACTGCAGCTAGGCGCGACGATCACGACGTACCGTCTATTGCGGACTTATTAATTTTACTTTTTATCATTTGTTCGTAAAACTGTTATTTTGGCTTTAACGAAATTTAAAATGAAATGAAATTTACAATTCGGGGTGATTTTTTAGTGTGAGTTTTCTCGCCTCTTACATCGAAAATTGAGTTATATAATTTGCTTATTACACTGTAGGTGCACTTCTCGTTCTTCTTTGCCTCGCAGTTTTTTTTTTTTGAAAAACATCACATACTATTGATGATGAATATTTTCTCAACATGAGAGTGAATTCAGCGGAGGGAACGAAAGAGTTATATTTTTGTGTTCCAGGCACTGTGTTTGCTTATGCGAATCTCCTCTTAAGTTCTTGAGTAGTGATGGCGTGATTTTCTTTGGGACTAAAGAATACTAAAGTTTCAACTAAATTTTTCTTAGCCCATTGATTTTAGATGACAGTTGCTCCCAGTGGGACCCTGCGGTGGTTGCTAACCTTTAGTTTTTAATTATATATATATATATATATATATATATAAACTTTATAACCTGCAAAAACAGCGATTTCGACAAATCTGTGGTCACATTGCTATAGTAGGTGTAAAAATCTTATTATTCAAATAATGAAATACATTGCGATACAGACGTGCATTCATTATACATAAACAATCTGATCGTCGTACGTGTTTATAGCTATTAGTAAACAATTCAGCAATACATGAATTAGAAAAATAACGGTTTTTCTATGCGTTCAAAGTTCTTTAAGTATTTCACGTTGTGACGTCACCGGAAAGATGCCTGTCCACCGAGGGCTAAGCAATAATACCGATTGCATGGGAAGAAACTTTATTTTTCTTAATAACATGGAAACAAGTTATTTTTCACTATAAGTGTGTCTGGATAATATTTTTTATTGTTCAAAAGCTATTTAACTAAATAACAAATTCAATTTTTTGTCTTTTTGGTTTTATTATTTAATTAAATAGTTTTTGAATAATTGGTATGACATGTTGATTTCCCCTCACCCAATCAGTGCATCAACAGTCGCATTGGCTGTATACGATGCGCTTTTATGAAGTTATCAAATGTGTGAATAAATTTTTTATAATGAATTATCATTGAAGGCTTAATTAATTTAATTTTCAGATCACAAAATAGTGTTTTAGAATGAAAGATAAATTAATGATTTGATATTACTATTTGAAAATTAATTATTGATTTTAAATTCAAAAAAAAAGGAAGACATTTTTCACCAATGTAAATTCTAAGTAGTTCATAATATTTGTTTGTACTTTATAATAATTATATATTGTCAAAAATTGATTTGCATATTTAATCATTTCAAGTAAGCGCGCGATCAACGTCCAATGAGGCTGCTTGTGCGACGCATGTGTAGTGCGGTTGGGGAGCCCAATTGCTGCACCCAACCTGAAATACTTCGCATTGCTTCGCGGCCATGATCCAACAAACTATGGTCCCGCCACTTGGGGGTACGAAATACGTTCAAGCCGCGTCTTGTACGACGACCTCCATATTGGTTACCATGACAACGCAGAGACGCTTTCCTAACTACGATTGGAATATTTCGCGTAATGATAAGCACAGCGTTTCTAAAACTTACCATAGATACCTGAAAGTAGATGATAAGAATTTTTTAATTCTTGAAGTTACATAGTTTTACATTCAATAGAAATTGTAAATTTGAAACTATTAATCCCTAAAGGACACTTGGGGTCACTGTGACCCCACGGGCTTTCCGATTTTTTTCACTTTTAAATACAACCCGTTTCAAAATGAAAGCATTCTTAGTTTTGAAATAGTATAATTTTAGGGCCTCAAAAATTATTAAGTAGTAAGTAGTAAGTAAGTGAAATGAGTAATAGTGTAAAGGAAAAATACTAAAATTCATTTAAAACTTGATACTTTTCATGAATATATGAGAAGAACATAGTTTTCAGTAACAATAAGAGCAGCTGAAGTAAGTAAATAAAAAAATCATGAAAACATGTAATTTAATATTAAGAAAATTGAATATAAAGTTGAGTTGCTTGAAAACAGTTTGAATTGTATTCATATTTTTCTATTGTTTATTTTGCTAATGTAATTAATTCATTTTATAAAGAATTGCAATTGTTACATGATGCAAAACTACCGTGTGAGCAGTATGGAGCCTGAAACATTTTTTAAAGATTTAATTTACCCTTAACTTTGCCAAAACTCATCCCTGAAGACACTAAAATGTAATTTTGAAGTGTCTTTTCTGCATTTTATGCAAGTAAAATGAAAATTTAAGTGGAAAATTATATAAAAAAATTTATTATACAAATACGAAGAATAGTGTCCTTAAAATAAACATTTTCCCCCTTTTCACCCTTAATGATCCATAAAAAATTACATTTTCTTTCTTTGAAACTTTTTTTTCAATATTAAGAAATTTATATTCAATATTTTCGGGATTCCGTTTCCAGTACCGATAAAGGTTACACGGTGTTTTTCGAGTGCGATCATTTTTTGGCTGGGGAGAAGTGAAAAGTTGAGTGAGGATGGTGAGGGTGTGGTGCGTAAGGGGACTGGGGTGAAAGTGCAAGTGTGAATGAAGGGAGCAGTAGAAAGTGCGAATTTAGTAAATAAAAAAGATAAAAATTGACGAGAGTTGATTTTGAGGTTAGGTTCACTTCGGTGGGACACTGGGTTTTTTGGCAGTGGGTAGGAGTTCAAAGGGTGCGAATGGGGAAGGAGTAGAGGTGGCCGCACATTGCCAAAAAAAATCAGTACAAGAGGGTGAGTCTTGGGTAAGTTTTTTAAAGTTTGGGGTTGTGACAGAAAGTGAGGGGTGGGGAATTGAGGTGACAGGGGAGAGGGATTTGATGCTAACAGTCCGTTCACAAGGAGTAGTAGCATGCCGGTTACGCGAAGTCCACAGCGTGTTTCCAAAGGGAGACAGAATGAGGTTGGTGAGAAGAGTGAAGCTAATAGAGATGGCGATAGCAAAGAGAGAGAGAGAGAGAGAGAGAGGGTAGCGTCGTTGACGAGGCAAGCGGTGAGGGAAGCGCAGATGAGACGTTCGCAACACCTTTGAACCCCGTACCCTATACCTATATACCCATCCACACATCACTACTTTCCAAACGAGCAATTCACGCCTACCCCGAAAGGGAAACGGCCTAATGATATAATAATAATAATACCGAACCAATACGAACTATTCGGAATCATTCCAAAATCTGTATCCGATTCGATCCAAATCAATCCGAAGCAAGTTTTCAATCCTTCATAATCAATACGCACGGTGAGTCTCAATTATTTTTCAACCTGAAAGTTCTTCTTATTCATATCCCGTATAATTGAACTGACGAAAACTACTGTCTCGAAATAGATATTATTGATTTAAAAATATTTTATTTTGCGAAAGAAAACAGTCTATCGGATTTCATTTTTCATTTAAAACATTACACTGTCGGTGAACGAAAACTTTTAACCCTCAAAGGGCACACTTCAACCCAGCATACGTAAATGGCACACTAGAGCGAATTGGTTTTTTTGCAACGTTAATATTAAATATTTAACATGAGGAACATATAATAAACATCTAGCACATATTACGCATATTTAACATATATATTTAATATATAGTGGGGAAAAGCCGCTGCACCTGTGTCTGCGTAAATGCTAGCAAAATGAAAATTTTTCCGGTGCGGATTCGCACCAGTGTGCCACTTGAGGGTTAAATTAAAATAAAATTCCTGAAGGAAATTTATTATTGGGTATGTAATTACGAGAACTTTGTGCTAATGTCTCGTTACGCTTAGGAATAATTTTCTATTTTTATTTTCTTTATGCTTTTCACTCAGCAGGATCAATTTATCAATACAAGGACCACGTTGAAAAAAGCTAATATCTAGGCTAGCCAATATAATTATTTGAATCTGCAACCAGAAATATCACTTCAACCAAAATCTAACATTCAAATTTCAATTGCTTTTGATCTAGAATATTAATCTATTTTAAACTATTTTTACAGCATAATTTATACACTATGATAGATACCTCGAAACAAAAGTTCATGTTTAAGTTACTAACATTACTTAGATATCTTAAAAGGACATAAAAATGAAAGGTTCTAGACATATGCTCATAGGCAAAGTTCCATCCAAACCGACACTTTAATCATTTTAAATTAGTACGTGAAATCCGAATGAATCTGATTGAAAAGGATGCGATTCGGATTGCACGCAAGGATTGGGATTGAGATATGAAATATCAATCCAACTCGGGTTCAGACGGATTGTGCAGTAGGGTAGGTCGAAAATAAATACTTTTGGAATTCGAAATCGCCACAACGTGGAGAAGTCAAGCGCGGATCCAGAGGGGGGCCATGGCGGCTTGCCCCCCCCCCCCCCCAAAAATTGACACTATTGGACACTTTTTTCTGAGCGATTACACTAATTTGCTACTACAGTGAAACTCGGATACTGTGCCAGTTCTGGGGCTAGCGGTGGTAGGGGAAACCCTTGAAAGAGTGCCGCTTCCGATGAAAACGCTTTTATTTTTTCACGTGTGTGTGACCACCGCACACTCCCCGCAGCTCTTTTCACTCCTACATGCGGCACGGTGTCAATTCTCGGAAGGGCTATATCCGTGGGCGCTATATCCGAGATTGACTGTAATATTAACGGTTAGAATATTCGTCGCAATTATTGATACTAAATGTGAACATTTATATTTTGATATTGTATTACTAAAAAAACTAAGCTAAAAATATCCTAGAAATTAATTTTCGAACAGAGGAAAGAAAGCTCGAGGAAAACGGGAAAATTCTCTCCAATAATCAGAGAGCGGAGTGAAAATGGAAACTCTGAAAGTATTTTTCCGCGGAAAAATCCGGGAACTGCTTTCGCAGTTGTAGCTTTCTGCTCGATAAGATCCAGGTCTTTTGTTATTCGAGCATTGACGGGAGAGCGAACGAATGGACATTGCGCTATTTTTTGTATTCATTTATGTAGGATGGTGAGTGCACACTTGCACAGAGATGTGGACGAATACATGCAAGCTGCTACATTCGTGCAACCGCGTACATTGTCACGTATTATCGGGAGGACTGCTTGCTTGTGTTTCATAGCGGCGACGCGACGGTGGCGGTCGCATTCGCGTTCTTTTCTGCGAGAATTTGTATTCATTGTCCCGGCCGGACTGCTGTTGCATAGTAAAAATTTTGTTCAATAAAACCCCCTTCACCACCACAACTCAGTTTCATATCCATCAAAATTTTCATTGTGCTCTCCTAAAATGAATTAGCGATATATCAAACGCAGCCGTGAATTATTATTTGAATGTATGGTTCATCTGTGGAAAATTTAGATTCAGGAAAGAAATCCGTTGATTGGATTAAAAGAATTTCATCAGTGGATAAATTAGACAACGCACCAAGGGTACAGGATAGCAACTCAAACTTCAAAAACAATCCAGGCCAATTCCTGGTTTTCCCGGTCAAAAATTATATTTTTCCCCGTTTACCTCACAGGTTGTGCGAATTGATAAATTTATCCATCGAGACGGGACAAGTCCCAGTTGATCGGAGAAACGCGATTATCGTACCCATATACAAAAGAAAGGGAGATAAAAACAACTGTAATTATTACAGAGGTATGAGCTTACTAAGTACCGTAAGTAAAATATATTCAAAAATACTTATTCGTAGGGTAATGGAAATTACAGAAGAAAAGATGTATTCTAAAGATATCGAAAGAATTCAGAAAACTGAAAAAGAATTCAGAAGACTATTTGAATACAAAATATTTCAGAAAATCCAACAGAATTCAGGAGAATTGAGATGATACAAAAGAATTGTAGGAATTCAAAATAATTAACGGTGTGTTGTAAAGGTTTTAACAGAGTTCAAAAAAACTTCAACAGAAGTCGAAGGACTACATGTAGATTCTAGGATGGAAGTTAAAATAATGCTATGAGAATTCTAAAGATATTAAGAGAATTCAGAAAATTCAAAAAAACTGAAGGAGTTCAAAGTTGCTTGAAATGTGTTCTAATAACTTAATGATAATTAAAAATCATTACGAGAATTCAGTGGTCTCGTGAGAATTTTAAAATTCAGAACAGTTCAAATAATTCAGAAAATTTCAAAAGAATTAGATGATTTAAAAAAATGACAATACAAAAGAATTCATAGAATCTAAAATATTTCAGAGAATTGGAAAGAATTCAGACATTACCAAATTTATAAGAGAGTTTAGAATAACTCAGGAGAGTTCAAAGAATACAAAATACTTAGAGAAAGTTAAAACAATTCATGGGGTATGTTAAAGGTTTCAAGAGAATAAAAAATTTTAATTCCAAAGAATTCGTTTGAATTCTACAGGATTAAAAATATACAAAGAAAGTTGCAATAATTTAACGTGTATTCTCATCATTTCAAGATAATTAAAAAACATTTTTAAAAATTCAGTGAAACCGTGAATTCAACAAATTCAAAAAAGTTTAGAGGGTTCAGAAATTTTTTAAATAATTCAGATAATTCAGAATAAATTATTCAATTCAAAGAATTTTCAAGAATTCAGAGAATTCAGAAGAAATCAAAGAATAGTGTAAGAATTCAAAGAATTAAGAAGAGTTCAAAGAATTAGAAAGAATTTAGAAAATTCGGAAGAATTCACAGAGTGCAAATGAATTCACGAACTTCAAAAGAATTCACAGAATTCAACATTAAAAAAAAATAAAGCATTTCAAAAGAATTTAGAAAATACAAAGGAATTCAAAAGGTTTCAGAGAATTTAAAAGAGTTCAGAGTATTTCAAAGAATTCAGACAATTGAGAAGAATTCAGAGAATATGGAAGATTTCAGAAAATAGCGGAAGAATTCTAAGAATTAAGAAGAATTTAGAGATTTCACAGAGTGCATGGACTGTCGTCCATCTAACGCATGCTTCCGATTGGTTAATATTTAATTGTCAACTACTCATTAATTATTAACTTTACAACAAATTTTTATTATTATTTTCAACTCCATTTTTTATGAGGAATTCAAAAATAATGCCACGGCACTTGCGAGATGGATGCAGAAAGCTGTCATCCTTGGGTCGCTTCGTGTCCTCAAAACACACAAGTGTTTCGCCGGTCTGTCGTGGTGATTTCGTCGTGTCCTGTGACCACCCATCTCACGGTTGATAGACGTGGCCATGAGTGGGACTTACCGCGGTCCTACTGAGAGCCGGTGTCATTTTTTAGATAGCAGTTGCTCCCAGTGGGACCCTGCGGTGGTTGTTAACCTTTGGTTTTTGATTATGTATGTATGGAAATCATAGCGGACGACACGCTCTACGTCGTCTGCTATGATTTCCCTGTGCATTGGCAGCCATTTTTATAACCACAAACCAATTTTGCATACTTTACCTTAAGATGCGCAAACATTCGGCTTGAATAGCAGTGGCAGAATTTTTCGAAGTGGATCGATAGAATCCGAGCTCCTTATAATATTTCGGGGTTAGAACTAGGCCCTAACCTCAAAATTGAATTGTCTCATCTTATTCCATAAATACTAGAATTGCATGTTTGGTAGGTACTTAGGACCTACACCTGTTTAGAATCAAGTCTGTATTCAGAGTGAAAAAGTGTCTAATTGCAATGCTTTTTGTGTAAAACGATTCATTCGAATGCTCTCAGGTTACAATCCAAAAAAATCGTTTTAAGGCTGTTGGTGCGGTGTCAACAAAAATGGCGAAATCTGTGAAGCACTCAAACTTTACCACTAATATTCGATAAATCGGGATAAGTTTTTAACAACGAACTTTGAAAATTTACTAGACCGCGGATGAGTTTCGCGGTGGCAGGTCATTGGGTAAGTCTCTGGATTTGTGAAAAAATACAGCAACTGCTAAAAAATTAGAAAGAAAAAGTTAAGCAACAACGTCAAGTGCGAAGGAGGCTAAACGACAGTTGATAGCGCTGATAGTTAGACCGTACTGGATCATACTACGAAAATTCACTGTCGGTAAAAGTCGCATCTGCATGCTGCTGCCACCACCTGTCTTGACAGGAATTTTGGATTGGGATAAAAAATTCAATTTGTGATTTTCTTTTTTTTTTGTTTATTGCCAAATCCGAATGATTGGCGAATGCAACACTATCATTGAAATTTAAATAAATAATTACTTTCTTCTCGGAATAATAAACGTTCCCGGGAGGTGTAAAATGTCCGCCGGTTGGGAATGTTCCAATGGAACGTTCCATTGGGACCTGAAGGGAACCTTCCATTATTGTTATTTTTAACAGCAGTTATCTCGTAAACCGTAAGAGATAGGTGAAAATGGATGTCATTTTTGAGTTTTGAGTACCGCATATACTATCTATAAACAAAAAATATATATTAAAATATATTTACGAAAATAATTCTATGTGTAATATTTTATATTACTGATCCACATTTTTTAATAGAAAACTGCTTGAACGAATAAAAATGGTTTAAACAATGACACGACGTTTTTACCAGAATTTACTACTCCTCGAAATCATTCAATATTATGCTTAATTCAGAAAATACGATTTAGAAATATTTTTGAAAAAATAATTGTTTAAACAAATTATATTTGTTTAAACAATAAAATAATGGTTATTATATAATTATATGTACTCACTTCTGGAGGCCCGGATTAAGAAATCACAGGAGAAAAAATACCGGGAACAGCTCCTCGACAAGAGGATGCACGGCATCTTCCACAGAAATGTCGAGGATCAGTCGGTGTCGTATGAACTAACGTTTGCTTACCTTAAATCACCCAATTTGAAGTCGGGCACGGAGGGTTTCGTTTTGGAATGTCAAAACGGTATCACTTCCGCTCTAGCATATCGTCGCCACGTTTTAAGCCTAGACATTCCCGATGATAGCTGCAGAGCGTGTCATGCACTCCCCGAGCATCTAGGGCACATACTATCTAGTTGTCCAACTCATGCGAGAACAACCTAGATCCAAAGGCACAATGCGGCACTAAGAGTACATTATTCCCATCTCTGTCAATCTTACGGCATTATCCCAAATGCCGCTCCGCTAAACGCTCCTAGGAAAATAGAGTCGATTGCCGAAAATGAGTAGTGTCGCATATACTGGAACTTCATATTCTCGACAATTATTTTTGTTCCGCACTCGAAGCCTGACACATTTCTTCTTGATTTTGAGGAACGAACCATGTTTCGTTATGTAATTTTCAGCACCAGCTGACAAAACCATCATAGCCAAGGGGAGAGAAAAGAAAGAGAGGTATAAAGACCTTATAAGGGAGTTGCGACGGTTATACCCGGAATAGTCTGTTAAGCTAATTGTCCTGATCATCGGAGTTCTTGGAGGTGCCAAGCTTTCACTGGTTAATAGCCTGAAAAGCATACCTGCGTGTCAGCAAAACGTTGAGACACTTGCGGGAAAAATGCATAAGGCGGTCGTCTTTGGGTCGCTCCGTGTCCTTAAGGTGCACAAGACTTTAGCCGGATTATCGTGTTGAATCAGTCGCAGACTGTAACCATCTATCTCACGGTCGTGAGACGTGGTTACGGCTGAAATTTTACCGCGATTTCGCTGGGAGCGCGTGCCGAAGTAAAGAAATCAGAATTTGAAAAATTCCATCAAGAGCTATTCGACAAGAAAATGCACGGAAATTTTCACAGGAATGTAGAAAAACAGTGAATAGCCAGAATATAGTTCGGAAAGACCAGTCCAGGTATAAGGGTTCTAAATTTTTTGCAGTTCGACTCATGTACACGGCACACTCTCTTCACCTACCCCACTCACACACATTTAAGCATAAACCACTGGTTCTTGGCACTAGCGCCACGCGTCGCTGGTTCCAAAACTAAACCTAACTACGCCTTCCCCTGCCGTCTCGCTCCCCTTAGCATGCATCAAGCTGCCCGCTGCATTGTCGACTCTATACCTATCTTCCCTCTACGATCCCGCCATGCCTCTCAACCCGTACATTGCGCCCACCAACTCTCTTGCCCCCGCACTCTTTACCCCCCGTACTAGTCAATCGAATAGCCGATACTCAATTGTATACACATGTTATAAAAATAATAAATTGAAAGACACGTGCGCTCCGAACAAAAAAGGTTTTGCAAGATTCAATTCAGCACTGATTTATCTTGAAATTTCTTTTTAATAATTTTTTTTTAAATTAATAATTTGATTATCCAGAAATATATTTTTTTAATAATTGTTATTTTAAATTCAAACATTAATTTTTTAAACTTTAAACATTAAAAATTTTTTTTATTATAAATATTTGATTATTTTATTTTAAAAATATTTGTTAACAAACAAATTTTAATTGTTCCTAAGCGGGAATTTTCTAGCTGAGATATTGTATAAATCGGAAATTTTCTGTCGGGAATTTTCAAATTCGGTAATACAGTAGCGGGAATTTAATTTTTCGGAAGAGGCGACTGAAAAATCCCGAAAAAAAATTGCCGACCCTGTAAAATTCGCGAATTGCAAAATTTCCGAAATTATAAAACGCCGAAATATAAAACTCCCGAATTAAATTCACGAATAATTAAATTCCCGAAAGTATATAATATTACCGAATTTGAAAATTCCCGACCGAAAATTGCCGAGTTATAAAATATCCGAACTAGAAAATTCCTGAATTTAAAAATTTTTAAAAATTTTTGTTTATCAAATATTATTTATTTATAACAAATACATAACAAAATACTTTTATCAAAGAAATTTCTTTGATGTTTAAAGTTAAATAAAAATATTACAAAAATATATATATTTCTGGATGAAAAAAATTGTTTGAAAATGTGTATAGTATTTTTATAAAAATACGAAAGACGTTCTCAAAAATCGAATGTTTGAATTTAAAAAATAATAGTAAATAAAATAAATTTCGATATAAATCGGTACAGATATCACGTCCTGTGGCGTATTATAACTATATTATGTATACTTATATTATTAATAATTGCTATATTTATACTTATAATTTATATTAATAATTAGAGACTTTTGCCGGATCATCGTATTGAATTCTTTGCAGACTGGTCACCCGTCTCACGGTTATGAGACGTGGTTAAATTGCAATGTAAGAACGAGTATTAGATACGTGTTTTAGGTTTTGAGGTGAGTGACAATAGATAAATAGTTAAAGGCGTGATCTACCTGTAAATATTTACTTAGACCTTTGTTTTTCATAATTTCTTGCTTACATGATTTAAACATTTGTATTTTCGATGTAAAGTAGATTCTTGAACTGGAAGAAACATTTAGGTTATGTCAATGCATTTTCAGAATCTTTACTTGTATTTATCATATTTCCAAGATCGATTTTATTGTTTATTTCATGGGTTCTAAAAAGTTCACTCGAATATATCACATCCAATAAGAGGTAGCTAATGTTATTGCTCCCACGCATGTTAAATGTGACGCGTATTTTGAATGTCTTGAAACTATGGGATAATTCTTACCAAAATGAATCTAAACTTCGTGAAAAAAAGGGAGAAATTGAGTCAAAATTCTTGATTTTAGGAATTTAAGGGTATTTTTCAAATTTAAGGGGGAAAATGGGGAAAAACGGGACGGAATGGCATCCCTGACATCATGGCCGGGCCAGCGAAACGTTTCGCTGGCCCGCCATGATGCTTGCCTCTCAGGGGGTAGTTTTCAGGGGTTGAAGTTGGTTGCACAAATTCGAACAAATTAAGACGAATATAATACGCTTATATGAAGTTGATTTCGGATAATGTCGGGGCCAGCAAAACGTTTCGCTAGCCCGGAAAAATACCCTTAAATTCCTAAAATCAAGAATTTTGACCCAATTCCTCCCTTTTTTTCACGAAGTTTAGATTCATTTTGGTAAGAATTATCCCATAGTTTCAAGACATTCAAAAACACGCGTCACATTTAACATGCGTGGGCGCAATAACATTAGCTACCTCTTATTGGATGTGATATCTTCGAGTGAACTTTTTAGAACCCATGAAAAAAACAATAAAATCGATCTTGGAAATACGATAAATACAAGTAAAGATTCTGGAAATGCATTGACATAACCTAAATGTTTCTTCCAGTTCAAGAATCTACTTTACATGGAAAATACAAATGTTTAAATCATGTAAGCAAGAAATGATGAAAAACAAAGGTCTAAGTAAATATTTACAGGTAGATCACGCCTTTAACTATTTATCTATTATCACTCACCTTAAACCCTAAAACACGTATCTAATACTTGTTCTTACATTGCAATTTAACCACGTCTCACAACCGTGAGACGGGTGACCAGTCTGCAAAGAATTCAATACGATGATCCGGCAAAAGTCTTGGGGACAAGACAGAAGACAGTAAAAGATCAAGGGAAGAAGAGGGGGATGAGCAGGGAGAAGAGAAGTTGCGGAAAAAAATTAAGAAAAAGTCTCCACCGGTGAGGAATAAGGTAAAAGGGAAAGTCAATCTAGAGTTTGAAAAATCTAATTGAAGGGTTTCGAGAGAAAACGAACTGAAGTATGAATGACATGCAAAAGCGAGGGGATTAGGTTTGCGAAAAAATAAGGAAAGTGAGAGAGAAGTGGGGAGAATAGGTACTGGTGTAGCGGCTAGAAAAAGACAAGGTTTGGAAGCAGTTGGAGGATATGCAGAAAAAGCAAAGGATGAGTAACAAAGAGAGAAAATGTGATATGGAGAAGTTGGAAGAAAGAGCTAGAAAGCTAGAATGTAAGTCTGAGGATATAAAGAAATGGGATGAAGGGGTAAGAGAAGGAGAAAGAACAAAATAAGTGAATGAGAACGTTTCCTTAGAAAATGTGAGGATGAGGATAAGATTGAGAAAGTTGGAAAGGAAAATGGAAGTAGAAGAGGAGACGAAGCGAAGTAGAAATATAGTGATCAGAGCAATGAACGTGGATAGTGAATCAGGAAGAGAAGAAGTGGAAAAGTTGATGGTGGAAATTGGGGCAAAAGTGCACGTGGAAGAGCTAAATGGAGTGGGAAGAAAGAATGAAGGTAAATCGCGAATGTATATAGTTAAAGTGAGACGTGAGGAAGAAAAAGCTAATATCTTGGAGAAAAAGGAAGCTGTAAAGGGAAGGGATGTAGATAAATGGGAATGTGTGGCTATGGGATGATGAGAAAGAAAAATGGAGTGAAGTGTATAGGGAGGGTCCATGGCGACGAGGGAAAGAAGCGGAGACTAGGGATAGAAGGGAGGAGTTTACAGAAAAAGGAGAGGATGAAAGTAAAAGAGAAGGCGGAGCGACGGTGTTTCCACAAAATTAGCAAGGGGACGTCAAGACAAAAGAAGCGAGAAAGGAAGGAAGAAGGAAGTGAGAGTAGCGTTTTGGAACGTATCGGGGCTAATGTATAAAAATGAAGGATTCTGGGGAGAGGTAAAGAAATGGGATGTAGTGATGTTCAGTGAAACCTGAGTAGATGAGAAGAATTGGTGGAGGGTGGAGAGCAAATTACCCAAGGGTTACATGTGGCAGATGCAAAAGGCAAAGAAAGAGAATATAAAGGGAAGAAAGAAAGGATGTATGTTGTCAGGAGTTAGGAATGAATTGGACAGGGGAACAGGGAGGGGAAATATGGGATGAAGAGAGTGAGACTTTCAGGAGAAAATCAAAACACAAACAGGTGGACCAGGAGTTTTCCTTTCTCCGTCCTTTTTATACTACGAGGGGACCAACATGTTTCGGGGCCAATTTAGACCCCCTCATCAGGGATTATTCAGGGAAAACCAAAAATTCTAATTAAAAAATTCTTATCATATTTAAATAATCAAAACATAATACCTGCAATTAAAAGGAGACGTATACATATTTAAATATTTTTTGGATTGTTTTCTTTTCCTAATTGGAAAATTTAATAATCTGAATAGATTGGTTTCAGAATCACCCACATAAACAAAGACACTCATACTTGCTCATTGCATTCATGGGAGAAAGTGGTCCCTCTGAAAAGCTTCCCAACTCCGTTAAAAGTAAGAGAGCCAGCAAGAAAGTTTTAAGGTAAAAATAAAAAATTAATTATATATTCAAGGAATGTGGAAGAAGGAATTTTGAATGTCGCATATCAAGAGCACGCCTAGTGTATTTTAGTTTTCAGAAAAATGCCACTTTTTGTAATAGAATATTTTGTATTTTTATTTAGTATTTTTCAAGCTTCATGAATTTAAAAACTGACAACCCACTTATAATGCCAGCTATTACATTTTCAACTACATTTCTTTGAAAATGCTTCATCAACCTTTTTTTATATATTTTTTTCATTACAGATAATTTCACTCTTATGTAAAACACTATTTTATCTACTATTCCAAGTACATGACTATACAAGATGTAAACATAACCTGCATTCTACATACCGGTAAACAAGTCCTTGCTTTTTCCCTTTGGTATATTTTTCACTGCACTTCAATCACCTTATTCTTAACTCTCAAATAGTATTTTCTTCCATCTTTTTATGCTGTAATTCAGCACCGGTCACATCTTTTTCAGTCAATTTTACATTAAAATTTGGCATCACAGTGTACATTTTAACGAAAATATGTCCGAAACCTTTAAATGCCCGCTCAGTGTCATGGCGGCACCTAAGCTTCCGCTCTTAAATGAAAAGGTCTATATATGCGTACAAAACCGCGTATAATAGGGAGTTTTTTCATACCGTTTCGTAGCATACGGTAAAAGCTAAAGTCACGTGATGATGTTTCTGCGCATGCCTTGCGGTTAGCGTGAGCGTTACCGTTTTCCGCTATCCGACGTTCGTTAGCATAACGTTTACCGTGAGTTTTCTAACATCAAATTTGTTGATGTCGGACGTTGGTCGACCAACATTTCGGAAATCTCTGCTTTAAACGACGATTTATGTCGAACGTCGGTCGGACAAAAAACAAACATGTCGAAAGAAAGACTCCGCTTTGTTTGTGAAACGTACCGTACGGCCGTACGGGGCGCAAAAACTCAACTGATTCAGGGTTATACTTGCACGAGGATGACTGGCTAGCAGTTTCACTGATGAGGAGAGCTTTCCGTCTTTTTTAAACCCAGCAGCGATGATAATTTGCTTTGTGAATGATAAATTCAGATTGTATGTAGTTGCATGTAACATTTGATTTCGAGGCATATGAGGAATGATGATGATGTTGATCTCACTGAAGGCTTTCAAGTACTGAACGATAATTGAAAACTGTTCACTTTATATATTTTCCTTCGCAAATTCAATGGAATTGAAGCGCCCACTCAAATACACCATTTCAAGGTTTTGATCATCACAGGCTTCCTTCGTTTGCATGAACAGGTCTTCATCCTCTTCAAACAGTTTTGCAATTCTTTGAGCTAGAAAAACGGAGCATTTGTTTTCGCTGATTACGAGCGTTCGCATTCCATATTTTGTTTTAGCTTTCTTGATGTCTGTTATTTCGTATCGTTTTTTAACTTCTAGGTCTGACAACTTCTTTGTTGGAAGAAAGTCTTTACTGAGAGAGGTTTTGTTTAGTTTTGAGAAATCCATTTTTTCACTGCTTCACTTTTTCAATATGCAAAGTATTAAATTTTTTCGTTAAAGTTTGTGAATCTATTCGCACTTGCATCACTTATTTTAGTTCTCGAATTTTCTGTAGAAATAAGTTTAAACGACTTTTCAGCTCTTGCTGCTTTTTTTCTTCACAATCTGACATCTGACAACAAACTGATGAGAAGAACAGCTCGTCTCTTTTTATAGGCGCTTACCTCCCTCTACCAAATTTCTGTATATTTTTGCACAATATTGTCAGATATTGCATCATATGATGCAACAAACTTCTGGAAGATTCTGCGTTATAATCAACACGTTTGGGATATAATTTTTGCAACGCAAAATGTAATGCGTCATGAAAATAACCATGAACTTGTTTACCTAAAAAATTGCTCAGTTTAATTTGACACCATCATCAAGAATGTTCTAGAAGAATGTTTTCCCAAATTATTCTGCGCATTAAATAAAATAAGGAGAGGAATTTTAAGTTAAATATGTTATCTATAAGGCAGCAATAAATTAAATTTAGCTAACCAAAACAGGATGTCATACATATCCCTCCGTAACAAATTTCATCTGTACACCGGCACCTTTTTGCGCATAAAATAAATATTTTATCTGCGAGGAAGCAATGAATCATCCTTGAAATAACTATATGACGCAGTATAAATTGCCAGGACAAAGCAAAACATAATCTTGAAAGTATTTATGCGAAAAATTCTTGAGATAAGGAATAACCTTGAACCTGTTATTACATGCATTTGGCTGGCACCTCTGCAAGGAAGCGCACAGAAGCAGACCCCTTTTTTTCTTTGAGTCACCCGTCACCCTTTTCTTTGTACTACTATACCCTCACGACACTTTAGCATAGCTCATTAAGGTATAAATTATGCGAACTCAATTTACAGGAAAGTATACAATTTTATCGATTTTTTATTTGTCCGAGGTTTATTAGTGCACTGAGCTCTTTCTTTTAAATTTTGATTCGTTTCGATATCTCCATTCAAGCCGGAGATAATTTTTGCTTGCATTAGCAATTCTGGTGACCACAATTTTTGTTATTTTTTAATTTTCAAAGTTGGGCTCCATTCACAAATAGACAAGTAATCCACATCAATTTTTTCCATTTTTTCCGGACATTTTTTTGACTTTAGGAACAGCTGAAAGTTGACCTTCAAAATCTAGGCATTGTCAACAATGTTTTTCTCCGGTTTTTTTTGTTCTTACAACAACAACAAAATTTTCATCGAGATACGAGAAACGTCGTGAAACAGAAAGATTTCGAATCAGCTCTGCTAAATGCGAACTCTGTGCGGTTTTTTTTTCAGTGAGATAGAGCTACTTTTTCCCAAGTGTCAAGACTTTCTGTCCCGATAATGGATTATAATGACTATTTTACATACATTAGTATTTCAAATTAATGATTATCTACTGTAAGATCACTATCTACTGTAGGGTGTTCTCCCATGTAAAAATATTTCCATTTTTTGAAAAAGGGCAAAAATTAAATATTCAAACAAAATAAAATTTTGTAGAGAATGTTGACGTACGTTCTCAGCATGAAATTTAATGTACGTGAGCGAAAAAAAAGCTTTCGATACATGTGAATTAAAATCCAGTCAGACTTCCATTTTTTTCATTTTTCCATTTTTCATTTGCATATAGCATTTTAAATTGGCTTGGTTCCATTTTTAACCTTCGCAAATTGTACATAAAAAATCTGCCCGCCCCGCGGGTACATTCTCATCGCGCGCTTTGCGCGCGGCTCGCTTCGCTCGCAAGTTTGAGCGCGCCTAGGGCGCGCACTTGTTGAATCTCGCGCTTCACGCTCGATAATGTATTCACCTCGCGCTACGCGCTCGGACACATTTGCCTGACGCTTGAAGCTCAGTTCCTCGAGGTTTTCGCACTTCGTGTACTCGCTATTGCGCGCTTCACCGGCAAATACTCTCTTAATATGCTTCATCGTTATGACCTGCTTTTGTTTTAATTATGTCAATTTTATATAAAAAGAAGAACTAATTTACTTAAGGTTCTATCGACTTTAAGGAACACATTCTCATCAAGACACTCGCGCTTCGCGCTCGATATTTTCCGTCGCTAGTGAATAGGCTACCCAGATATATGTATTTGTCAACTTGCTCTAATCTCTCACCATTCAGGACAATATTGCACATTGTTTTCTCACTTTTTCCCTCAAACACCATTACTTTTGTTTTATTTACGTTAATTTTAAGGCCCATACTATATTGAAATACCGAGGCCGAAAAATGTCTTCGAGTTATCGGAAATTCGACTTATAGACCTTCGAGTTATCGAAGTTCGACTGTATACCAAGTTTTATAGCTTACATCATCTGAAATTTTTACGTTTTACAAGTTTTGGAACTTTATGAGTGTTTATAAGCATTGCACAGTTTTAGACATGATTTAGAAATGAATTAAAACTTATCACTCTTTTTAAAAAAAATATTAAAGTACTGTCATATCTCTTATTACTAGAGTGAGGTGAAATTCCCTGGGAGTATATCATCTACATACTCTATAAAATTTATCCTTTGGTTGCACTTTACCTATATCTGGGCGTCATGGATATTCAAAGGATGTGCAATGTGCATGAATAATCCATTGCAAACTCACTAAACAAGTATTTGACGGAGTTTACTGAAATCTCTTACTGAGGAAACTATTTCACCTTGAACAAAAATATTGATTGATATTAAGAATTGATAATTTTATGAAACTTAATAATATAAAATAATCTTAAAGTGATCCAGTTATTATTAAAAATTTTAGATATTCAATCCATATAAACCCAATTCATTTTCACCAAAATAACCTGCGAATTTTAAGTAGTTAAAAATCGATTTAAAAAATATTTTTTTGCTTAAATATTCTGTTTACATTTTGAGATAACCACCTTAGAACCACGGGGTCAGTCTTATTTTTTGCGAAAATGAAATAATAACAGTAAGAGGGTTTTAAAATTAAATTTTTTGTAAAATTATGACCGATTTTTGTTCATTGGGGTGGTCTTTATTTTGAAAAATTTGAAATTTTGGACTCCTACCACGTCTTGCAGAAGCCTTTAAATTTCCCATGTATTTTATATCGAGAAAATTGAGCAAAATCTTCCAATTCAGATAAATTTCTCAAATTTCAATGAACGCAGGGCTAGCCTCGATTATGTTCTACCCAAAAGTGCTTGCACATTCCGTTTTTATTTTGTACGTGTTTCGGGGATGCCCCTAGGTTATTTTCAAACAAGAAAGAAAAAAATCGTACTAATCATACTACTACTATTTTGAGAATAACGATTTTTTCATTACAAATCTGTATTATCATCGCAGAAGGTAACGGATCGAGAAGAGAAATCCACACATAACATGGAAATCTACAATATCGACCAAAAGCAATTTTTAATTCTTTACTTGCACCCTGAAAATTTGTGCCGTTATCGCTATAAAGGTTTGAGGGTAGGCCTCTTCTCGCAACAAATCTTTTCAATGCAGCAAAAAAGGAAACCGTGGTAAAATCGCTTACTAATTCTAGATGTATAGCTCTTGTGGCTAAGCAGACAAAAAGAGCTATATAAGCTTTATGTGATTTATAACCACGTCCAATACCTAATTTAACGAGAATAGGTCCTGCATAATCAAGACCACTATGTTTGAATGGCCTCGATCTTGTCACTCTAGCAGTGGGCAAGCCACCCATAATTTGAGATGGAATTTTTGCTCTTTGTCTAACACAAGTGATACATTGGCTAATTATATGACAAACTGTTTCGCGCGCCTTTAGTATCCAAAAATTTTGTCGTAAAATATGCAGAGTGAGCTGCGGACCACCGTGTAATGATCTAAGATGCGCCTGTTCTATTATTAAATTCGTAATACGATCTTTAGGCAATATTATCGGATGTTTGGTATCATAGTGAATAGGTGCGTTTTCCGAACGTCCTTTTACTCTTAAGAGCCCATCCATATCGAGAAATGGGCATATCCTTTTTAAAGGACTAGCTGGATTGCAAGAATTACTATTCTGGAGAGCCTTTATTTCTATTGAAAATTCTTTGTTTTGAAGAAATTTAAACCAGAAGGTCCGTGCTCTATTAATTTCTTTACACGTGAAAATTCGTTCTTTAGGTTCTTTCCGGCGCTTTATAAGAAGATAGATAAACCGAAAACAAAGGGCAGTTATTCGAACTAGTTTTGGCCAGGATAAAACTCGTTCCGAGAGTTTTTCCAAGGAAGACTTCTCTACTTTAATAACATTGAGATGAACTTCATTTTGTTTTAATTTTGCCTTGACCTTTTTTGCGTAATTCGACAGACATTTTTTCTTTTCTCTTTCTAAATCTTCGGCTGATATGCTAGGCCAATTTTCAGAAGCCTGTTTTAAAAAAGGAGGCTCATGCCACCACAGCGGATGATTTAATAATTCTTCTGCAGTAACACCTCGAGAGACACTGTCTGCAGGATTCAATGCCGTAGGAACGTGATTCCACTTAGCCTCAGGAATACTTGACTGTATTAAAGAGTCGCTATTAGCTACAAATGTAGGCCAGGTGGATGGCAGTTTACTTAGCCTATTGCAAAAGCTTAGCTAATAGTAACGCCGCGCACAGCTCTAATCGCGGAATACTGGTATATAGTCAAAATGGGAGCTATTTTTGACTTTGCGATTAGAAGAGTTGAGTTAATAGCTTGTCCATGGTCAACTACTCTTAAGCTGGTCTCTAACATATTAAATCTTCAGTTTCCCATCTTGATCCTTCATTTCTGCCAAATATGACATCGCTTGGCACAGTTGGTGTGAACCAGTGAATAGGATCTTCAAATCTCTTCCGTCATTTCTGAGAAATCTAAAATGTCATGGGATGTAACATATGCTTGGACCATAGTATGCTAACGAAAATGATGCAGGAATTTTGGAAAGTGTGTGATCCAAATAGTTTGCGCAAAATCCTAAGAGAAGGTGATGTTTTTGTCCTTGATCGTGGATTCCGTGATATAAAAGAAAAATTAGAGGATAAGAATGTTAGACTCATGATGCCTGCTCGAAAAGGCAAGAGGAAACAACTGTCCACGGAAGAATCAAATGAATCTTGTTTTGTCACTAAAGTTGACTGCGCAGTTGAATCTGTACACGGTGTACTTGAACAAAAATATCGCCTTTTGGATCATAAAATCGACAACAAGCTCATAAAAATGCATAATCAAAAAGAGCTGTAGAATACTTTGGCGACTGAGGTAGAAGAAAATGGTTCAGGTTGTCGGAAGTTACCTTTTGAAATTGTTATATCCGATAACATTTCAGATTACCCAGTAATGACGGTGAGAAATTTAAAGATCTTATTCACTGGTTCATACCAACTGAGCCAAGCGATATTATATTTGGCAGAAATTATGGATAAAGATGAGAAACTGAAGATTCAGTACGTTAAAGACCAGCCAAATGTACTCAAATTGAAACCTCCATCTCGTTATATTTCTCGCATAGCATACAGATGCTTCATGAGATATCAACCTAACAGTGTTGGTGTTTCTGGTTTGATGCATCACACATGGGAATATGCTAATGGAAAACTGAGTGATGGTTGTTGCTTTCATATTGATGCAATAGTGTACTATTTATCTCATGCTAGATACTTATCCAAAGTTTTTAAATCAGTGGAAATACAAAGTGATGTATTCAAGAAAAATAAATATATGTCAGTAATTGAAAGTGGCAGTGATGCAGGTTAAAATAAATAATTACATAAAAAATATTCGGTTTTTTGTGAGGCAAGAGGATACACACTGAAAATGCACCCCGTTTTGTGAGAGGCGAAAGGATTCACACTAAAAAAGCCACTCCATAAGGAGTTCAAAATCGTATCGCAACCTCCTCGTGGGGAACTATGAAAACTATAACTTGTATAGGCGAACTACAGGCGATTCTTATTTAAATAATTATATACATAGAATACTAACATTCCTTTCCAACTTTTTTTCGTGAATGTTTCTCAACTATTTCTTTTGGGGTGTCACGTAATTTCACAGCAACCCACGACTCATTTTCTCAGATGTTTTGGGGGCGGCAAGGCACCCCTGTCACAGGTCACGCAAATAACTTAAGTCACACACGACCTCCTTTCCAGCGTATCGTGGGAGCTTGAAGGCACCCCTGTGACAGGTCACAGAAATATCCTAAGTCACACGCGACCTCCTTTCAAGCCTATCGTGGAAATGGGAAGGCATCCCTGTCATAGGTCACAAAAAATATCTAAGGTCACACACGACCCTCCATCGCAGGTGTGGTGTGGTGGAAAGGCACCCCTGTCACAGGTCACATACACAACTTAGGTCACAGACAACCTTTTTTTTAATGTGTTGTGGGGCCTGAATGCACCTCTGTGACAGGTCACAGAAATAACTTGGGTCACACACGAACCCCTTTCCCCGGTGTTGTGGAGGTGGAAAGGCACATCTGTGACAGGTCACAGAAATAACTTTGGTCACACGTGACCTCCTTCCCAGCCTATCATGAAGGCGAAAAGGCATCCTATGATAGGGCACAAAAAATAACTTAGGTCACACACGATCCTTTCTCAGGTGTTGTGGGGGCGGGATGGCAACCCTGTAATAGAGCTCAAAAAATAACTTTGGTCACACACGACCTGCTATCCCTGGTGTTGTGGGGGCGGAAAGGCACCTCTGTGGCAGTTCACAGAAATAACTCAAGTCACACGACCTTCTCTCCAGCCTATCGTGGGGGCGGGAAGGAACCCCTGTG
The DNA here is from genome assembly GCA_011634705.1 of Andricus grossulariae. NCBI lineage: Eukaryota > Metazoa > Arthropoda > Insecta > Hymenoptera > Cynipidae > Andricus > Andricus grossulariae. The sequence goes on along the minus strand of JAABKJ010075445.1, from coordinate 190,012,825 downwards.
TGAGGTCGCACGAATAACTTAGGTCACACACGACCTCCTTTCCAGCCTATCCTGGAGGCGGGAAGGCACGCCTGTGACAGGTCATAGAAATAATTCAAGTCACACACGACCCCCTTTTCCAGGTGTTGTGTGTTGGGGAGGCACCCCTGAGACAGGTCACATAAATAACTTGAGTCTCGCACGACCTCCTTTACAGCCTATCGTGGGGGCGGAAAGGCACCCCTGTGACAGGTCACAGAATTAAAATAAGTCACGCACGACCTCCTTTCCAGCCTATCGTGCGAGCGGGAACGCACCCCTGTGTTAGGTCACAAAAAATAACTCAGGTCACACACGACCCTTTTCCAGGTGTTGTGGGGGCGCGATGGCATCCCTGTCATAGTTCACGTAGATAACTTAGGTCACACACGACCCCCTTTTCCAGGTGTTATGGGCTCGGGAGGGCACCCTTGTGACAGGTCACAGAAATCGCTAAGGTCATACACGACCTCCTTTCGAGTTTATAGTGGGGGCGAGAAGGCACCCCCGTGATAGGGCACAGAAAGTATCTAAAGTCACACACGACCTTCTTTCCCAGGTGTTGTGTGGTGTTTGTGATTACGAGAATAATGGAGAGAATTTTGCCGAACATTTTGCCTTAAGAATTTTGAAGATTTGAAGAGAATAAAAATGTTTTCTTATAACTTCTGGTAAAATTCAAATAATGTTTCATTTTGTAAATTAATTTCAAGAGAACATGCAAAAATCATTATCTCCAATTTCGAAAAATAATATAGAAAATTTTAAAGCGAAATTTTTCAATTCTGCAAGTTTACAACATTTTACAAAAAATTCGTGTTAGTTTAAAAAATATATAGAATTTTCGCAAAGATTTCATAAAATTTAAAACAGAATGTCGATTTCATAAAATTTAAGAAAAAATCGATTTTTAAAGATTTAAAAAAAAATAGAATTTTTTTAAGAATGAAAGGTTTCAAGAGAATGAAAAACTTTACTAAATAAAATTGAACAAATTTTTAAAACATTTCGAAAGGTTTCCAAAATGGTCAGAAAATTATGTGGAAGATTTTAAGGCAAAAATGTTGAATTTTGCAATGTTACAAAATTTTTTTAATTAAA